>PVIY010025209.1:0-37020 GCA_004026745.1 Myrmecophaga tridactyla
AAAAAAAAAAAAAAAAAAGGAAATGGGTCAAAAGGCATGGAATTAGCTGAGATGGGGGATGGATATTTAGTTCAGAAAGGACCAAGATTTGGTAACTAAGGAGAAAGGTAATTGCAGAAGTCAGTACTGAGAAAGAGAAAAGGTAGGAACCTATCATGGGCAGGTGTTGGACAGAGTTCTTGACTGGGACCTGAGTGTTGAAGTGAGAAACAGAGACGGTTGGGGGGAGAGAGGATTAGGACAGAAAGACAGAGAGAGCAGAGGGAAGAAGACAAGACATTATGATGCAATCCATGTAAAGGATTTTAGAGGACATTTCCTGTCCAAAAAATGTATGCCTGCATTCTAGGTTGCTAGCTGTGTGAATGCAATGTACTAAAAACAGAATGGCTTTTAAAAGGGGGAATTTATTAAGTTGCAAGTTTACAGGTGTAAGGCTGTGAAAATGTCCCAGTTAAAGCAATGTCCAATTTGAACTATAAAAATGTTCAAATTAAGGCACCACGGGAAGTTACCTTCACTCAAGAAAGACTGATGAAGTTCAGGGTTTCTCTCTCAACTGGAAAGGCACATAGTGAACATGGCAACATCTGCCAGGCCAGGGAATGGTGTGTTGCCTCCAATTGCTGAGGTGGCCTCCAACCAACCACATGAATTGGTATGGAAGAAGATTCTTCCCTAGTTAAGCCTCCAGAGGAAAACACAGCCCATTCCACACCCTGACTGCAGCTTTATGAGAACCTAAGCAGAGAACTCAGCTAGGCTGTGTTTAGATTTCTACCCCACAGAAATAGTGAGATAAAAATAATGTGTGCTGTTTTAAGTCACTAACTTGGTGGTAAATCGTTACACAGCAATAGAAAATGAAATACGGCCATTACTGAAAACTCTGCCAAGATCAGTAACCAATGAAATCCTCCAGGTCCTGCACCTCTAATCCTACCTGTCCTTCCACCCCCTTTCTTATCTGCCTCTTCACAAAAGCCACTGCTTCCCATGCAGTCTTCCCAATGCTGTTTTCTCTCCCACCCACTCATCAGTTCCATAGCCATAACACTGGATACCTCAAACAGTTATTACTTCACTGCTCTCATGCAGTGCTGAATTTGGCTGGAGTAAACAAAATAACAGTCATGCTAACAATGATCATAACAAATTCATGACTATTAACCTCAAGAGGTTAAAGAAGCCCAACAATCATATTGCATTTCTGTCCTCCATTCATGCTGCAATTTCTTGAGTCAGTTATTTCAAAACTTCCTTTTTCTTCAAACATTCAACACCTTCTCCCCTTCTTCCCTCTCAAATAATGATCTTGCTGAACTGAGAAAATAAAAGCAATACAAAGATCTTTCCTAAGTTCCACTATCCATGATATGAAGCAGCAGATACACTCTGCTTCAGAGACACCATTAGCCCATAAAATGCCTCTTTATGTATTAAAATCTCCCACTAAGAAAATTTTTATAAATTAGGTATATTATTTTTAACAATAACAATTAAAATAAATGTCATAGCATTAAATTATTTGAATTGAATTATTAAACAAAAATTTAAAATTAAAATAAATTAAAGCATTGTGTTAACTAGGGTTCTCTGGAGAAACAGAATCAACAGGAGATATTCATAGATATTAAATTTATAAAAATGTCTCACATAACCATGGGAACATACAGTCCAAGGTGTGTAGGGCAGGGTACAAGCTGGTAACCAAGAAAGGTCCTCAATAAACTCTTTAGAGAGGTTAGCTGAGTAATCATGGGAATGTAAGGGGTCCAAGGTCTATAGGGTAGGCTGTGAAGCTGGCGACTCCAATGAAGGGTCTGGACACACTCCATATGAGAGGTTCACCAGCTAAAGCAAGAAGAGTGACTGTCTCTTCTGAATCCTCCTTAAAAGCCTTCTGGTGATTAGATTAAGCATCACTTATTGCAGAAGACACTCCCCTTAGCTGATTACAAGTGCAATCAGCTGTGGATGCAGCCAATGTAATCATGATTTAAGTCCATGAAATGTCCTCATAGCAACAGACAGGCCAGCGCCTGTCTGACCAGACAACTGGGCACCGCCACCTGGCCAAGTTGACACATGAACCTGACCATGACAAGTATTAATATTAAAATTCACTAGGATATATTAATATGTTATAAATAGCATTATTTTAAATTTCCAGTAAGACAAATTCTTCATGACTCTGCCAATAATCAGATGCTCGAAATTTTATTTTCAGTAAAATGAGTCCTAGATTTAACAGTATTCCTTGTGGCCACATACATCTCAATATTTTAAAAAATTACTAATTTATTTATTTATAATTTTGAGAAACTCATTCTCCATTTGCAACTTATAGTGACAAAGGTAAATCTCTCATAAGTGCTACCAACATACTTGGAAATTTGATTTAGTGATCTTTTACTGCAAAAATATTGCAATACTTAATTGTGGTCAAGCTAGATTTTACAGAGTAAAGATGCCTCATCAATATACTTTGTATGATGTCCTTTATTTAGTTTTAGATTTTAAAGTTATGTAGCTGTAATAGGTCACATTGTCATAATTCTTAAAATTACATGTCATCACCAATATTACAAAGGGTGTACTAGTTTTGATTTTAAAATTTTTTTCTTAAAAGTAATAGATTTTATGTATATTGAGAAAATTAATTTTTAAAATTATTTTTACATCATAAATGGGCAGTAGGGGTTTTCTAGTGAAATGTAACTTCTCCTTTTTTACATTTTTTTCTTCAGAGAAGTTGGTGTCAGTTTTAAGAAACTGATTAGTGACAATACTGGATTATCCACAGATATTATCTTCAAAGAATATCTTAACTCTTTTGATGATTTCAAGGTTATTACATGAATCATATTTTTGGCTTCTGTATCATTTTGGTTGAAACATTCATTTTACTTAAAATTTAAAATTAAATATTTTCAAAACACATTTTGTGCAGTATTTATATCTTTACAAATATCATGAACAATTTCTAAACAAACCTTGCACACAGCCTCTCCTCCAATGTGTGTATTGTTTTTGTGTGGCATGATTACACCATCTTTATTCCCACTTCATATATTCATTAATGGCCTCAATATTTTTGTAAAAACGCTTTCGGGACATGCCAATATTTCATGAAAACTGAACATAGTTGCATGAATGAGGTAAAATTTCAGTGTGGCCAAGGCAGATATTTGCTATTTCAACCATTCCCAAATTTAAAGAATTTCCAGAAAAAGAAATACAGAATAGCAAACATTTAAAATAATTTCTCTTAGAATCTGTTAGGAATTATGTAAATATTTATGTCATTATCATATCCATGGAACTCAAATTATTTTTTCCTATATTCAGGTTTTTAAGAAGTCTTTAAAATGTAGACATGGAAGTCTCTGGACAAAACCCCCCAAAATTTTCAATTATAGTCATCATTTCATTTTGGAAGTTCACAGAGCTGACAAGCACTTTGATTTGCACTAGATGTTTTGTATTAATTGATCTAAAAGAGTTGGCATTGGTTATCTTATTCAGTAATTGCATTCAACACATCTTCTCTAATTTAATTACTTGGTTCTATACATTTTTTCCATAACATATTGTATATTATTTGGTATCAAAGTTTATCTTCTTTGTACATGCTGTGCCACATTACTCTTACATGATATATGTTTCTATCAATTTTTTGAATTAACAAATCTTGCTCATAAAATTTATTAGATGATTCTCTAAACACTAGATTTTTTTCAATAAAAACTGAGCCATGGATATTATACATTCACCAAGAGTTGTGTCATTTTTTCTCATTTATAACATAGTTTCTATCACTAACAGTTACATTTTCCGAGCAAGTTTTCAGTTTTGAACACCTAACACCACTGGTGATGCTCATTTCACTTTCTTCATGTCTACTATGAATACATGCCAACTAGGCTTAAAGTTTGCTCCCTAATCCATTCTTCAGTTGATTTTTTTCCAACCTCAAGTGTATGCAAAATAGACAAAATGCATAATCTTCTGAGAAGGTGATCATAATTTAGACTTTTTCTTTTCTTTTTCTACTCTTTAGAAAAATTTTTTGTTCCGAATTCCTAATACTTCCTAACTGTACAGGCTTTTATCCCTGAATACACCCAAAGTCCTTCATTTTTCTCAGCTAAATCAAACTAACTTGAAAGCCAGAGAAAGTGAGCAATATTTCCACTTTTTTCCCTTGTGTGACTTTACCTGATAATGCCTAAAAGCCCTGGGGTTTTGTCTAGATCAATTAGTAAGTGAGCCAGGACCAACACTAAACAGCAAGGCGGAAGGTTGCTAATCACATGTGACTCCCACTGATGCCAATATTTTTTGTAAACTGCAAGCAGTTTCTAATGAAGCTTGGCATCTAGATTTTGACAGAGACCTCTAGTCCACTCTACAAAAAAGTTCTTTGTTTTTCTCTTTTTCAGATTTTCTTGAAATGCATTAATTATTGGATTTATTTGGAAGGAGAAGAAAATTCATAGTAGCTCTGGGGTATTGTTCTTTTTATTTTAGAATTTAATCTATTTGCTACAAAATTTATGTTTTAATTTAATATTTAGTTTTTAAAATAGTTTTTGCATTTGCTGATCATGATTTATTTAATTTTACTTACTGCATTTATTAAAGCATATAATAGCTCTATGGTCTTTCTTAAAAAATTTAAATATTAAAAAATATATGCATGGCAAAATTTTAACTCAAGTTTATGTACTCACACAATTTCCATTATTCATTGAACAAATATTTCTTGAGCTCTGGTTTTTGCCAGGCACTGCCTTAGGCATTTGAATAAATGTACCTTAAAATATACTCAGTGGAACTTTATGGAATACTGTCCATTCTAAGCTTCCTTGAGCATTCTGTCCTTGAAGGCCTTTAGTCACCTGACTTCCGGGACATCATACTGCCCTCATTCATGCTGGCCCACCTCATGAGGCTATTCAACTTTCTTCTTAGTCTTCATGTTTCTGACTTCTTGATATTGGAATTTTTCTGATCTCTGTCTACATTCAAAATTAGACAACCACATATGAGACCATGACCTTATGCACATGTCCCAAATTTATATTTGTAGGTTCTTTCTTTTAGCCTAGGCTCTAATATCCAAATGTTTACTTGAATATCTAATAGATATTTCAAAATTAATGTATAAAGAAGCAGACTACTGATTTTTCTCTACCAAACTGGCTCTTCTACATATCTTTCATTGATTAATTACATCCTTATCATCTAACTGTTTAAGCTGAAAACAATAACAAACTAATCCTCCTTCTCTTTTCCTCAATGGCACAACCAAACTGTCAGCAAATCTCAAGATATATATGTTAAAAATCAGCAGGAACCTCCTTTTACAGTTGCAGAGATTAAGGCTCAAGAATACATGATGTTCTTAGGGGTACAGAGTTCTTGGTGGTGGGGAAGGAAGAAGAATATCAGAGTCCTAGAAGGGCAGATTCCTATGTGACGTTTCCAGCACTGCCTGATGCAGGAAGGAAAACTGATTAATCTGTCAATCAGTTTTAGGAGTTCCCTTATTTCCACATTCCTCCAACCTAGTTTTTGTCATTGTTAAAGCTTACAGTCTCTAGCTCCCTGCACCTCTAGCCTATCTCTTAATAGTCAGAACTTAAGTAGGGAAATGGAAATGCAGTTTATTTCCCTCCTCAAAAGTTTAACACAGTCTAGTCAGTAAGTTGCCTCCATGTAGAAAAAAATCAAAATTTTCAATATATTTATATATACATATGTACATATGTCTTATACGTATATGAACATGTGTAAATAATTGTACAACTGGAATATAAGCAAATATTTTAAAAAAAAACATTTACTAATCTATTACATTGTACTTCCTATCAAGACACAATGATAGGTATGAAAGGATACCTGCTATCTAGGAGCCAACAATTTGGCAGCAATGGCATCAAGTATGTGATGGGATTACATTCAAGAGGAAATACCAGGTATAAGGCAGAATAATGGCTCCCAAAAGATGCCCACTTCCTAACCCCAGAACTTGTGACAGGTTACATGACAAAGGAAAATTGAGGTTGATCATGGAATTAAGATTGCTAATTACCCTGGATTGTGTGGGTGGTTCTAATGTAATCACAAGGGTCCTAAAATGAAATAGGGAGGCAGAAGAGGGAGAACCAGAGAGATGGCAGTGTGAGAAGAACTTGGCCCAGTGTGGCTGTGAGGATGAAGGAAGAAGGGCACGAGTCAAGAAATGTTTATATAAGATGGAAAAGACAAGGAAACAGATTGTCCTCTAGAGGCTCGAGAAAGAAACCCAGACCTTCCAACACTTGTTTTAGCCCAAGGAGACTCATTTCAGACTTCTGACATATATAATTGCAAGATAATACATTTTGTTGTTTTAAGCCACTAAGTTAATGGTAATTTGTTGCAGCAGCAGGAAACTAATACATATATATATGTTCAAAATGCTGTGGAAGCACAGAAATGGGAGTACCTAGTTCTGCTAGGATGATGAACGAATATTGGCTAGAATTAAAAGTAATTTGTGAGCAGAAAGTTTCTATTATGTCTAGGTATTATTTTTATTAAGATTTCCACAGTCATGAGCCTCACTGATCATCATCTATTAAAATATTAAATTCAAGTAGAACAATTTATAGATGGGTGATGTGTATATCTCAACCTCTGGCCTTCTGCATGAAATGATTTTATGTATAAAACTATATGGAGATAAAAGCAATTTGAGCACATCTAAAATATGCTTAAATAAACATTATGATTTTAAAAATTCTGCCAAGAACTGTCACAGAAAGCAAGCAACGTGAATTCTTTTCATACCAGATGAGAAGCAGTCTCTGCTAGCATGATATCAAACTACATCAGTGACTCAGCACTGTGACAGCTAGTACCCTGGAGGTTGGCTCTTTAGAATGCAGCAACATACTGAGGAAATTAAAGATATGTTTGTGTGAGACTCAACCTAAATGTCTGCATATAAAATGCTGGAATAATGTTTCCAAGCAGAGAGTCATGGAATCACATTTTCAAATGTGGGATAATATAGTAAAAAATGCTAACTTTACTTTTGAATCTCCTGTTCAGCATTGCTGACTGATTGGGGTACCACATGCAGTTTTGCCCTGTACCAAGGTGCTTTGCCAAAAGGGTATGTGGGAGCAAAAACTCAGCCTAAGGTCTGTTACCAAACTGTGGGCTAGCATGGGGCTGCATCTGCCTGAGGGGAGGAGTGCCTACTTGTCATTTCACGCACTGCAGGGCTGTATCTACCCAGAGAGGACAGCTTACCATAGTTTGCTAAAAGATTCTGGTGATAGGCCTGCATATGATAGTAGAGGTTATTACTCTAAACTAAAAATCCAACCATACTATTTTTGGCTAAAGTGGTGGGTTAAATAAAATAATAAGCTTACAATGGCTTTCTGCGTTATTTGAAGTGCTGATAGTAACGATGACTACTTTTTGGATTTCTCATAAAGTAGTAACTTGCCTGAAGTGTACTCACAGTTCTTTCTTATTGTGCTCACAGAAGATCACAGTCCAGATTAATATGAGTGAATGGTCGTTAATGTCCAATATTTACTGTCTCAGCATTTGCAGCTGTAGTGATAGTAGGACCTCAGAATTTTAATTTTTTTCTATGTATCCACTAATTACTGAGATTCCAAAATTCGGGATTGTTTTTTACTTAATTTTTTGTTCTCTCTTGAAAAAAATACCCCTGGAAATTTTTGTACTAGTAGATAGCAGTATTTTATAATATTATGATTCATTGCAAGGCTTTCTTGTATAAACTATGAATGGAAAAACAGATGGATATTCCAAAATACAACTCCATGATCTGCCAATGGAAAGTCTCCTTATTCTGATACATGCTGCTGCTACACTTAGTCATCTGAATCATACGTGACCATGTCTTTACCCAGATTAAAAACCTTAAATTATTCCCATTTGCATGTAGAATGAAAACCAAACTCCAGAAGTGGTAGTCCCTGGCCATCAGGTCCCAATCTTCCATCACCACACATATGAACACTACACATGAGTGACTTCCTTAAATCATTTCTTCCAAAGACCAAGCCATTGTCTTAATCATATTCTTTTCAGTGACAAGCAGTGTTTTCTGTGCCTGGAAGAATCTACCTCACTTTGTCTAACAGAAAATATCTTATTCATCTTTTAGATCTGCATCTGATTATCAGTTATTTCAAGAAATACCCCTTTAGCTATTTTAATCATTATCTATTGTATTCCTATAGTCCTTGTTCATACTGCCATTATAAGAGATACTATCTTATGATGTGCTGTATTATTATGTATTAACATAGCATGTAATTTCATTTCTTAAAGTTAATTTTCCTGAATAGAAATGCTTCAAAGTGTCTGCAACCATATAGCATTCACCTTTCTTTCTTCAATGCATCTCACTGGTTCTAGAAAATACTATTATTCAGTAAGTATCTATATAAATATAAATTTATAAAAGAAAAATAAAGAAGTGGAGGAGATGGATTAAGGAAAGAAAAGTATAACTGAAGGAGATGATAAATTACATTCTAATGGAAGGCATAAGAGAAGAATAGGAAAACTCACCTCATAAAAAGTTGGCATGGGTTTGAGGAAAGAAAAAAGTTACTCACCTCATTATCCAAATGAACCACTTGTGGCAGAGAATGAGAGGAAGATAAAACTGTCACACAAATATTTTTAATGAATAAGTAAAGGCTGAATAAGGGGTACTGTCTGGGGATATAATCCATGAGATGCAAGGGGAGTTTGCACCTACTCACAGGCTTTTCTCCAGATATATTGCAAGCTTTCCTCCAGAAACCCCCACTGGGCACTATTAGAAAGACAGGAACAGAGCAGGAACACAGAAAGTGCCCCCCTTGTTGTGCAATACTGGAGAAGATGAGCAGCTGCCAATACAGGGCATATCTCACTAATGTAAAGGTCTACATGGAAGGTTAAAGCTTGAAGATGAAATATGGGCAGTAAATAAAAATCACTGGGAACCTATCAACCATTCTATGCATAAGGTGATGCTAAAATAATTTGCAATAACAAAATTCAAACCCAATTCAAATCTTGACTAAACCCCCATGAATAAATTTATCTATACTTTAGTATCTGTGGTACTAAAAATTGCTTTCTATTAAAAAATATGAAACATACAAAAATAAAAGAAAAAATAACCCACTATCAAGAGACCAATAAATCAACAGAATCAGAGATATGCACCAGATATTGGAACTGACAGAGAATTTAGAATAACTATGGGTAATATGTCAAAAATTCCAGTGAAAAAAGTAGATAGCAGGCATAAAGAAATGGGAAGGTTTGATGGAGAAATGGGAAAAAATAATAAATACTACAAAGAAACTTCTGGATATTAAAAAAAAAAACAGTAACAAAGATGAAGATACTTTTGAAGGTCATCAGCAGACTCAACAGAGCTAAAGAAAGAATCAGTGAATATGAGGATAGGTCATAGAAATTACCTAAACTGATACCTAATGAGAAAACAACAGGATATAAATATTAAATGATCTAATATATATAAAATTGGTACCTGAAAAACAAAAGAGAGAGAAAATGGGATGTACTGGATTGAATCTATTATGTAATCCAAAAAAACTATGTATTTTTAATCCATTGTTGTGGAGGCAGACCTATGTAGGTAGGGCCTTTTGATTAGGTTGTTTCCATGGAGATGTGACCCATGCAATTCAAGGTAAGTCTTAATCTTTTACTAGAGTCCTTCATGAGAGAACACAGTTTGCTCAGAGACATTTAGAGAGAGAGAGAAAATGACCTAGGAGAAGTTAGAAGAACCCACAGGAACTAAGAGTGTCATTTTGAAACCAGTCTAGGAGAGAAAGGCCAACAAGATGTTACCATATGCTTTCCCATGTGACAAAGGAAACCCGGACACCATCAGTCTTTCTTCATTGAAGGTATCCTCTTTTTGATGCCTTAGTTTGGATATTTATATGGCCTTAGAACTGTAAATTTGTAACCTAATAACTCCCCTTTCTAACAGCCAACCCATTTCTGTTATATTGCATTCCAGCAGCATTAATAAACTGAAGAATGGGGCAAAAGCCTATTTCAAGGGATAATACTAAGATTTTCTAAAAATAAATACATTGATCAAAGTAAATATCCATATACTCAGAGAACACAGAGCATAAATACAAAACCAAAGAAACATTAGCCTACATATATCATATGTAAACTATGGGAATACAAAAATAAAGAGAAAATCCTAAAGGTGGCCAAAGAAAAAGGACACATTATGTACCTAACAAAAAGAAGTAAAAATATACAGCCTTGTCAGAAAAAAATGCAAAACAGAAGACAATGAAATGACATTCTTAAAGTACTCAGAAAATAAAAAGAGTAAAGACAGAATTCTATACCCTGTGAAAACTTCAACTTCTGCTCGCCACCTCCTAGACGTCAGCGTGGTATGATGGTGGGGCATTGTCTTCAGCTCGGGACCACTATAGTGCCACCACCCTCCTTGGGTGGAACTCATAACTCCTCCACCTGAAACATGGACAGGCCCTCTTTAATCTCCCAAAGCACAACTGAACCCTGAATACAATTTTAACATAACCATTCAATTTTAACATGACTATACTGAGGCCCTAGGGAGGCAGAAAGAAAAAACAACTCCAGAGTCTCAGACCTACATTTGAGCCAGCCTGACACTAAGTGTAGCAGAAGGCAGCTTGTTTCTGCTTAGGGATAGTTCCGACTTCTCCAAAGGCTCAACAAAATGAGGAAGTGTTTACTACAGCCCATCCAGATGTAGGAAGCACCTGTTCCCAGGATAATTAAAAATGGAAGCAAACATTCCTTCCAGAAGAGAGCCTTACCCTGACACCTTAACATAATGGTGAGGCCAAGGCCCTGAAACACAATCACCTAATATTCTGACAAAACAGATATCTAATGAAAGCCAGTAGGACCCTCATGCATTCCTTTTTAACAGAGACCTAAAATTCCAGATCACCAATAGAAATTGTATGAAAATAAGGGAACATATGTAGAAACAGAGATGTTTAAATGAAGTTTTAGAAAGATGTATTTCTCTTTCAGAAATAAATTTCATTGTAATAATTCTACTAATATATATATAGCCTATATTTGTTATAAAGATAGTATTTTATCCAGAGTTTTCTTTTTTAGGGTTATTTTCCTTCATTTAGGTCAATTGAAATCCATGAGTAGATTGTTTGCTTGCCTGCTTTATTTTTAATTAAGAAAATGGAGAATATAGAATAATCATTTATAAAATGCCTATTAAACACATATGTGTGAAATGTTTAAAATACAAATGTATTATGTGCTTTTGTACTGGATAAGACGCATCTTCAGAGTAAAATCCTAGAGTTGGATTCCTGGATCAAAAGGTTATCACATAAATGGTTTTGTCAGATAGTTACTAATTCCCTTCTATAAGTATTTTACCAATTTTCATTACCATTAGTTATATGAAAGTTTATCTTTTCCCCAACCTTCATGGCAGAGTGTTATTATTATACTTCCCGATTTATGCCAAGTGGATAGAATAATTTTCATTTGTATTTCTTTGATTATGAGAGAGTCTAAGCATCTTTTTATATTTTTTAACCTGTTTTCAAAAGTTTTGGGGTGAATTGTCTGTTTTCATTCCCATCGCTATGTGTTTCTTTAATCTATATCTCTGAATTATAAAAATTCTCTATATACTAGGGGATGTTGTTTCTTTATGAGTAAAATAAATTGTAAATATGTTCCTCCTATCTGCCCTCTTACTTTTGAGTTTATGATGATTTTTGCTATGCAATTATTTCTTTTTAATTTTATAAATGAATTTATCATGTTTCTTTTTTCATCTGAATTTCATTCCCACTTCTAGTCAATAAAGAAAGGAATATGTGATGGAATTTCGGGTGGATTTTATTCCTTCATGAATATCCAAGTTTCCATCTGTTTCATTTCCCTTCAGCCTGAAGTATATTCTTTAGCATTTCTTACTACTCAACTGGGCTGGTAATAAATTTTCTGTTTCTGTTCTTGAGAAAATATCTTTATAGCTCCTTTTTTTCTGAAACATTTTCACTAGATATAGAATTATAGATTGACAGTTTTGTTTTGTTTCTCTTCAGCATTCTAGAGATGCTGGCCCAATATCCTCCGACTTCCATTATCATTAAAGAGAAGTTAAGGGTAATTGAAAAGGTATTCTCTATCATTACACAGCATCATTTCTCTCTCACTGCTTTTAGATTTTCTCTTCATCTTTGGTTTTGACTTTGGTGTGTCTAGGAGGGACTAATTTGAGCTCAGTGAATCTATAAATCTCCAACTTTCAATAAAATTGAAATAATTTCAGCCCTTATTTCTTCAAATACTTTTTGTTCCATTCTTTCCCTCCTTCTGAATTCCAAACACATGTATACATGTATGTTATTGCCTCACTAACACTCTATTTTTCAATCCTTTTGTCCGTTTCAGATTAGACAATTTCTATTAATCTATCTTCGAGTTTACTGATTATTTCCTCTGCCACCTCCATTCTTCTGATAACTCTATCCAGTATGAATCTTTATATTTAAAATATTATATTCTTTTAGCTCTAGAATTTCAATTTGGTTCTTTTATATAGGTTTCATTTCCATGTTGATATTTTCTACATTTTCAAGCATTGCAAACTAATTTCTTGTGTCATGGAGCACGGTTATCACACCTGCTTTGAAATTCTTGTCTGCAAATTTCAACATCTTGGTCTTCTTATCAGCCAGTACAAAATGTTTGTCTTCCACCTGAAATATAGGCTACTTGCTTCTATTTTTTCATATATTCTGAAATTTTGGATTATATCTGGAACATTGTAAAAATCACGATGGGGAGGATCTGGACTCTTATTTTAGAGCTAAGTTACATTTTTGTTTTGTTTTGTATTTAGTAGGCAATAAATTTGACTATTCCTTATATGCACAGTCTTTTGAGTAGCAGATCAAACTTGAATATTTCATCCTTATGTACACTGACTGGTAAAACTGCCATGTGTCAGCCAGTATTTGGGCCAAGTTCATATACAGATTCTGTTCCCCCTTTTCTCTGATTCATTTGTCCCCAGTTTCTTCACTCACTTTCCAGTGAAGATATTTCAATGGAGTTTTAACCACTATGCATGGTGTAGACTGGGCCTGCCTAAAGGCTGTAAGTAGTGAAAATGGAAAACTCACTAGAGCAATTCCCTTTTTTAAATGTTGAACTTCTTTCCAGTTTCTGCAGCATTTGTTCACTCTCCAATGTCTTCTAGTAGTTTTTTGTATTTTCTCTAGACTTTAGAGCTGTTATCTGTGGGACAGTAGGTTAAACAGGAGATTAGTTGCCCCTTCCTGAAAGTGGAACTCATGTATGTAAATTCTAAGTTATAGTTAGAAAGCCTTTTTCTATGTCCATGTTGAGGACAGTTTTCCAAAGTAATCAGAAGATTCTAACTCAAAGACATTCACTCTAATATGTTCTCAAGTATTCATTTTCTGCAAATATCTCACTAACTCTTAGTATAAACCAACTTCATTTAATTAGGAAAAACTATTGTTTTCTCAATAGATGCAAAAGGTCAATCTGCTTGTAATATCTCTTATGAAAGCAACAATAAATTAAATATAGCTATGATTCCTTATAAAAAGAATATTTCAGTCACTTTAAGAGATGTAATAATCACCAATAGAATGTAATTAAAATTCATCTTTAATGAAAATTGGGAAAAATATTCTCATATCAATAAAACCTGTGTTCAGGAGGGGATAGATAGTTTCTGAAGCCCTTAAAATTATCAATTTTGGGCTTGCTTTTATAGTTCTATGAAAGATAAAAAAAAGAACTGGAGAAAAAGTGGCAAAATTAATGAAGAGACCTGGGACTCATCCTCTTTTGCATTAAGTGTCCCAGGTCTTTACTGAAAATGAAAGAGTGCTTTCAAGGATGCTTCTTTACCTAGAGACTGTTTGACTTTGGATGGTGCGCCGTGCTGAACGATCCCTAAAAGCTGTGAATAATTACATTAACATAACAAAAACCTTCCGAAGTATCTTTGGGAGATTTTTTCTTTTATTTGAGGATATTTTCTGTTTGAAAGAGACTGGAGTGTATCCTGGGTCTGAGTTTTATTTCAAGACTGTTGAGGTATCATAGAAGTGCAGTCAAATGGAAAATGGATGAATAGTACCTAGAGGGCACTGCTAGCAAGATAGCTACATAGTTTCAAGAAATGGTGATGATTAAAAAACACTTTTATTCTAGTTTGTTGCTAGTGAGAATAAAAATATCATGATGGAAAAATCCACTCATTTGTCCAAGTATAGCTATAAATTATTGATCTGTAACTTTCCAATTCACTATATGCATTATCATTGTGCAATACTAAGCTATCATATTCAAGAGATATTTAGTCTTAAACACAAATTTGCTATCTAAAATATAATATAAAATAAAATGCATTCACAACCATTTAGAATATTCATTGTTTTCATTTAAAAGTAAACGTTGGTAAAACCACACTTTTTCTATTAAAAAAAAAGTAAACACTGGAGTACTTTCAGGCTGATTTCACATGTCCATGTTATGATTAATTACATGCCAATAAGGAAAGGTCACTTATGGTATCTAGGTATAATTTTCTGCACATATGGAATATGTAATCAAACAAGTTTTCTTCCCAACTTTCAAGTTCTTCATCACTGAAGATTTTCCAATATTTATTATCATCTAGTAAACTGAAATCTCTTTACAAAAGAAAGATTAAGATATATTAATAATACTATTGAATTATACACTTGGAAGTGGTCAAAATGGAAATTTTTAAGTTGCATAGATGTTACGACAATAAAAAAAATTAAAATAAAAAGAATGTAAATGGCAAAGTGAAACACACATGTTCTCATCAGTGAGCTCAAGAAAATAAATATTACTTTAACATTGAAAATGCCTGTGCGCCTCTAAGCAAGCTTATTTTAAATGCAGTTGCTGAAATTTAGTCAGAAATGTACAGTTTTATTGTCTTAAGAAAACAGAAGACAGATTTCAGGGCTACCACTGAAGTTGGAAAAATAAAGAGTGGGAAAAGCACAGAAAAAAATAAAACACAGAGGAGCAACACTAAATTCTGCATATTCTGCTCAAACCCTGCTCAAATCTCTGGCAGTTCCAGAACATATGCTTGCATGTATCAGACTCCAGGAACTCCAGATGAAGCTAAAATAGCAGCAGAAATAATTCAGCAGTTGTGCAAAGCAGGGGACACAGAGCTTAGAATGTAAGTCTAGCCAAGTTAACCTGCTCAGATAAATCAAAACAAAAAGTCCACTCTCTCTGGAGGAATACAATGAATCCAAAGTCACTGTGATATATCATGGACAATGTCCAGGATTAAATGCATATTAGTTGATAAACAACAAAATAAGAAAATTTGACCAATACTCAACTGAAAAGAATGACCAGAGACACCAATAATAGGATGACTCAGATGTTGGAACTGGCAGCTATTAAACTATTACATCAAGAACATAAGGGAAATATACATGTGATGACAGAACACACAGAAATCATAAACAGAGAATTTGAAATCATACAAAACAACTAAATGGAAATGTTAAAACTGAAAAATGTCATATATGAACTTTAAAAAAAGCACTAGATGCAGTTAAAAGCTGACTGAAGATGAGAAAAGTAAAAGACAGTAAACATGAAGATATTTAAATAGAAATTATCCAAACTAAAGAATAGACTAAAAAAAGCTAAAACACACAAAAAGAGAGAGAGAGAGAGGTCTTCAGTGAAATATGGAAGAAATGCAGCCTAAACATGCTTGTAAATTTAATTCCAGAAGAACAGTCAGGAAAATATTATACATTTAGAGAGAGAGAGAGAAAAATTTTAATGGACAAAAATTTCCCCAATTTGGTGAAAGGCATAAATTTACAAATTCAAAAAGTTCAGCAAATCTCATGTAGAATAAATCCAAAGAAAACCTAGGTGCATCATAGAAAAACTGTTGAAAATGTAACAGAGAAAATCTTCAAGGAGATAAATTTGAAAACATATTACATGCAGGGGAGCAATAATGTGAATGTCTGTTGACTTTTTATTAAAAACAATGGAAGCTAGAAGACAGTGTAATAACATTTCAAAAGGTCCAGAATATTTTCAACCTAGAGTTCTATTTCCAATGAAATATCTGCCAAAATGAAAAAAAAAAAACAAAAAGAAAATATTTTCTGATGGTGGGGAGGTAGGGAGGAAAAAATGCCCTGTCAGCAAACCCACATTACAAGAAATTTTTAAATAAGCCCTTCTGGTTAAAAGGAAATTTGCTAACTTGACCTAATTGAGTCAACATATGCAATATATAGCATACCCAGTCAACAATATCAGAATATGCATTCTTTTAAGTGCACACAGTACACTCATTATGACAAACCAAGTCTTGGCCAATAAAAGAATTCTCAATACATCAATACATATAAAAGTACTGCAACCGTATAAAGAATTTTCTGTACATGTACAAAGAATTTTCTGGCCATGGATTCTTTTTTGCCAGATGCACTCAATAACCAATTCCTGAGACACCAGGGTTTCAAAGAGAGAAAGAGTTTATTACTAGCCACGTAGTAGGAGAGCAGATGGCCTTCAGCCCCAAATCTAGTAATTCTGATAGTTTTATCAGTGCAAAAGATGGGCAGGGTTTAGGATAATGAACACAGGGGGCCCAGATGGCTTAGAGGTGACCTAGTTATTGAGCGTGCACAGATTGAATACGTGCTTAGAGAACGTATGTAAGAAAACGGTAGAATGAAGCATAGGTTAAAGTCTAAGTTACTGCTCGTCAGGCAGGCCCAATTTGGTTAGATTCAATTGGTTATCAAGATAATTTTGGACTTGGGGTAGGTTAGTTCTGGGCTGACCCAAGACCCTTCATTTATAAACATTAAGGGCTGTCTTTAGTGATCACAAGATTCTAAAGTTAAAAAATTGGAAAACTGGGTACAAATGAAGGTTAGTTACAAGGGTTTTACAATCACAGGGGCAGAAGATAAGGGCTAGACAATCACTATCAGAGAGCAAGGCAGCTGGATTACAATTTAGAGATTTCAGGTATTTTCCTCTGTCCACTCTAATATACCAAAAAGTTAAAATGGAAAACCTACATCATAATTCAGTAATCATAATCATTTCTTAAATCCTAACTTCTTAGTTACATACAGGTACATATAGGTAAATATAAGCATTATTTCTCTCAACCTTTACGAAATGAAGATTTACATACAAATATTTAAAGAAACTTACAAAATTATATTTTGGGTATTAAAATGTAGGTAGATATAATATAGCTGTGGCATAAATGTTAGGGAACAATTGGATATAACAGCAAAACTCTCAAGAGAAACAATGAAAGCCAAAAGATACTGGAATGATAACATATTTAATATAAAATTATGTTCAAAATAGAAAGAATTCTTAAAACTCAACAAAGAAGATGAAAAACAACCAACTTAAAATCAGCAAAATATTTGATCAGATACCTCACCAGAGAAGACATACTGGTAAAAAAATAAGCTTATGTAAAGGTGTGCAGTATCATTTGTCATCAGGGAAGTGTAAATGAATATCACTTACTTATTAGAATGTCAATTTTTTAAAAAGTTGCAAATATCAAATATTGACAAGGAAGGATGCAAAGCAACTGGAACATGGTTTGTGGAAATCCAAGAGTTACAACCATGTTAGAAAATGGTCTAGTAGTTTCTCATAAAGTTACACCTCACTTTTGTCCTTATTTCCTAGAGTTGGGAGGGTTATTTTCTAAAATGCAAATATCTGACTTGAAATTCTTCAAAAAATCCTGACTTTCCAAACTCTTTATCATAGCATATTGTTATCTTCATCATCTTGCCCCTTCTTCCCCCCTAAAACATTCCCTGCCTCAACTGACCTTCCCTCTCTAAACCCTTCTTACTTAACAAGGTTTAATATCCTCAATATAACAGGTTCTCTCTGCTTTTCCCCCAACTCATTTCTCAATACACATCTCAAGTTGGTATCATGTTTGTGAAATCCATTCAGTATTTATGCCTCCTTCCTGTCTTCTCCTGTGGAACTCATATTGTTTCATAACTGTTTTTAACTATTTCTCCCATTTAGGAATACCTTCCATGGAAGGCAAGAATTTGATTATCTACTGCTGCAGAGGGGATTTTATAATCCTACTTTGTAATTATATCACCCTGGAAGATGAGGAAAATCCACCCAGTAAAAATAATTAAAATAAATGAAAACTGTTGTAGTTTGCTAGCTGCTGGAATGCAACACACCAGAGATGGATTGGCTTTCAATAAAAGAGGATTTATTTAGTTGACGTATAGTTCTTCAGAGGAAAGGCAGCTAACTTTCAACTGAGGTTCTTTCTTACGTGGGAAGGCACAGGGCAATTTCTGCTGGCCTACTCTCCAGGCCTCTGGGTTCCAACACCTCTCCCCGGGGTGATTTCTTTCTGCATCTCCAAAGGCCTGGGCTGAGCTGCGAGTGCTGAGATGAAGTATGCTGAGCTGCTTGGGCTGTGCTATGCTGAGCTCCGTTATGTGAGCACCAGCCAATTAAGTCAAACATCATTCATTGCAGCAGGCATGCCTCCTAGCCGACTGCAGATGTATTCAGGAACAGATGAGGTTCACATGCCATGGGCTTATGTCCACAGCAGTATAAATAGGCATTTTCACCTGGCCAAGTTGACAACTGAATCTAACTACCACAATAACTTTCTATTGCTGTTTATCAACTTCTGACTCCAAGAATATTTTAGTTTCCAGTGTAATTAAATTTTATTTACTAAGCAAAATGAAATATTTGAACCAGGCACCATGGTAGGGAAGGGGGTGAAGATCAACACATTGGCATCAAAGCGCTCCTACTTCCCCAGCCTTTACCACCCATAACACCCAACTCCGGTTAGAAATACTACGGAAATACTGCTTGTGAATTTGATTTATTTTGCATAAAATTTTAAATAAGATATACACACAAAAACACACATACACCTGCTCACAATTAGTACTAACTTCTCTGAATTACTTTGGATGATGACAGAAAAGTACATTACTTATAATGTTAAGAAAAGAAAAATAATTTGGTATTGATACAGTTTCTTGAAAAAGTTAATCCACAATGCCAAATAACAAGCATCTATTTTGGTAGGGACACTCTGTCACCCACCAGATGAATGGGGCAGCCTCAAAATTAGCCCAAACCTCATTTGCAGAGTGGTGGGTCTAACAACTGGGACATAAAGTGTCAGAGAAAGAATTGAGCTGCCAGATGTCAAGGCAGTTGATTAAGACAAGTCCTAAATGAAAGCAAAAATTATGGCACTGACTACTTACTGTGATAGCCATAGGCTAAACAGGAGAAGACACTGGGTCCCCCAGTGGTCTATTTTTCTCCATGGAATGGCAATGGATGAGGGTCAGGTGGATCCATGCCCATGGAGATATCTCACAGCCAAGGAAGTCACAAACAAAGGCTCCTGCTATTTTATGGACCCTGGGACCAGAGGAGTGAGAGGGAGAAGAGCAAGGAATGAAAAAGTACTGGGTATTTAGTCAGAGTAGAGAAAAATATCTTCAAGCCCTCCCCCCAATGAGGTCTCAGCAGAGGTACCTTAGTAAAGGGCCCAACTCCACCCCATGAGGAGACCTTGGAATGGAAGTGCCCAGGCTAGGAATGTAGATATGTATAAGAGCATGACCAGTTCAAGGGGCTTGAGGCCTTGACTTCCCTCCAGAAGCTGCAATGCATGGGCTATGCACCAAATCTGGTTTGGGGTACGGTGGGGGGTGGGTGACTTTCCCCTGTGACACCTGCCAGGAAAAACTTTTGTAATTGCCTATAGCTGGACCTGAAAGATCACAAGCAGAATTTTGACTTGGCACTGGACTCCTCATATAGTCTGACTTCTGGCTCTAATAACTGAAGATGATGAGTCTATGAGTACATAGACTTTCCAAAAAGGTAATTTAAGATAATAACTCTTTTGACCTCAGAATTATTTAAGCAGCACTCATTATTTGCACCTGTTTTGACTCTCAAATATTGCTTTGATATACTTGCACCCATATGAAGACGGAATCTGGAGGCAGGGGATTTGTCTGTCAGCCCTATGAAATCAGGAGCTGGATTGAGATTTTGACCATTTTATTCTCTTTCTTTTTCTATGTCTCTTGAACAATAGAGATAAATGGGGATGGGGAAAGAGGAAAACAATAAAAGCCTTATAAAATTGCCAAGTTTGTTTTTTTTTTTTTTTTTTTTGCTTTTGGTTCCTCCCTAAAGAAACCATGGCAAGAATATTATACAGAAAGTTAAGAAGACTTTGTTAAGGTTTGGAAATTCAAACCCTAAACACTATCACATTCTTATTGAGCAAAACTTACAGTAAATGTCACAATGAGAAAGAATGCCCCACTATTCAAGCAAGGGGAAACATGAACAAAACACGGTAAGAGCACGTATCCCCAGCAACAGGGTGGGTCTGCTGCGGCGTGCCCCTCTTAAACAAGCAACAGAAATAGAGGACCCAGAATTGAATAAGAGCTACACAAAGTGAACTCACTACCAGCATACTCATTGTATCATTATGTGTTCTAATGGGAAACCAGGACATTGAGAGGATCCTGTCCTAGAAGCTGGACAAGAGATAGGAAATCAGGAGTGACAAGTAGTTGATAATAACTACACTATCCTCTCTTGATATACTACTTCCTTTTTCATTTACAATACCTTAGAAAAATGCTTCTCCTTATAAGATGGATGTTGAGGTCTTATGTTTTATCAATTCCTTTGGTGGGCTAGGGAAGAATAGTTTAAATGTTTTTTGGGCCATTTCATTTCTATAGCTATTTCTTGGAACAATCTAGATCCCTATCCTTATTAATCATTTACTAACATTTACCCTACAATTGTCGTTTCATAAGTGATCATAGAAGGAAAGGAGGGAGGAAAATGGAAAGGGGGAAAAGAAGGAAGGAAAGAAGACATGAAATAGTTTTCTATGTCTATTATTTATAAACAGAAACTTCACAAAAATAAATCTAATTATCTAAGCTCTATGTTATTTCATCTGCAATATGTTTTTTAATTAAAATAATATAACAGACTGTTTGGAGCTTAATTTGACCTGAAAATGCTAGGTGAAAAGCTGTTTGCATTTTTTTAAACTTTTAATATTTATTGACATTTATTATTCATGAAAGGTCTGTGAAGAGCAGTAGTATTTAAAGCCCATTTTTCATATAGGGAAGTTACTATTTATTTACAAAAAATCTTATTTCAAGGCTTCTTTGCCTTTTTTTGAGATTAAACAGTTGTTCATTTACTTATTAGCCATTTAAATTCATTTTTTGAATTTTATATTTAATTCTTTTGAGAATACTTTATTGGCACTTTCCTTTGAGTTTTTATTTTGTTTTCTTCTTCTATTATTTTTAAGTAATCATACAAAGAGTGGCAAGTACAGATGAGAATAAGCTAAAAAAAAAAAAGATATGGCCAGATATTTTAACACCCAATAGTAACCACTGTTAATATTTGATATAGTTTACCCTAATATACAGTATGTACATACAGGTTTTATCCAATTTAAAATTAGGTTGTTTTATAACCCAGTTTTAAAAACTGGGTTATAAAATTTACAAAAGCAAATAATTTGTCACAAGGATTTTTCTAATTAGCGAATACACATCTTCATTGATACTTGTTTGCACCTTTAGGAGGTTTTAAATATTTTGCTACCATAAATGATGCTATAATGAGCATCCTTATATATATCTTTCCATATATTTTTCAAAATTTTTTTCCTATGAGATAAGGTTCTTGAAATGGATATTCTAGACCAAAAGGCAGGCTTGGCCAGGGATGGAGGTGGGAGTTTTAAATATTCAACAAACAACAACTATTTTTTTTATAGCAACTTACTTGTAACAAATATTATATATTTATATTACCAAAGCAATGGCCTACAATTTACTTTGGCTACATCTGCCAAAATGAGTATGCTTGTATTGGTTTTAAACCAAGCTGCAATTGGTTTAATTTTAATTTTTTATATGTAATTAATAATGAGAGTGACCATATTAATAATTATTAATCATTTGTGATTTTTTTTCACTTTCTGAATTTTTCCTTATCTAGAAAGAAGTTGTTTTCTACTGTTTCTCTACCCTGAAAACCAAGAAACAAACAAAAGAACCAGTTTTAACATAACCTCAGTTTTGCCATAAATTGGTGCTTTAGGCTTGAGATAAGGAATCTTTTGTGCGTTGAGAAAACTAAGGCCCCTCAGCTTGGCTTGGTTTACAAAGGCAGTCACTGTGAGACTAGCCGGTCTCTTTACTAAGGAGTGTAGACATCTTTGAAAGGGAAGTGACATGTAAGCAATCCCTCTTTCTCAAAATTTGAAAGTAGAGAGACCTGAAAATTTGGTTCAGCATGATCCAAAAAATAATCATGTGTGCACGAAAGGACAAGAAAATACCTGAAATAAAGGTACCTTGGGGAGGAGATTTTGGGCTGGAAATTCAGGATCAACAGAAGTGCCAAATGTTTTTTAGGAAGATGGTTGCTGAATTCTGCATAATATGTACCTGATTGAAATAATATGTACCCAATAGGCAGCCCTTCTAGACCTAGGAACAATGGTCCAGTGGGTTGTGATTTTGAGAATAAAATGAAGCAAAATGAAGTGAACTAAAATGAACTGGCCTTTTGTGCCTGGAGCACCAATATGAACTGGGCAGAAAACAGGATAAACATGCAATTCTGGTCCCCTAGACAAGTGTCATTTGTTGAGTTGGCAGGACAAGTTTTCTATAGAGACACTTTATACTAGTGAAAAGAAACAGAAGTTTTGGCCACATGGGATTATAGTTCTTTCCATGTGATGTTTGGAAGCAGTTCTAAAACTGTTCAATTAAATCCCCTGGGTTTTAGACTTCTTCCTTTGCTTATTTTGTATTTCTTTTGTTCTTCATTTAGTCATTGGGGGTGGGAGGATAGAATTCAAATAAGAATAATATAAAACGGAGTATAAGACATGAATCATAAAATAAAAGTAACAGAATTTGAACTTTAAATTGGTAAAACATAATTTATTTTATACATGTTCTATTACTTTTGATTTTTCTCTGATGATTTAATAATGTCTCTGATACAAATAGAAATACACAAAAATCAGTTCATTTTCTGTATACCAGCAACAGAACACATAGTTTACATTATATATATAGTATATACAAACATTATAACAATATATAAAATGCATATATTTAATCTGCCAAAGGACAAACAAGTACTAAATAAACTGAGTGGCATATTATTTGGCATATAAATTGATGAAATGAATTTGAAATATATATATTAATATATAATTAATTGATATATAATATATAATAATAATATGTAATGCTTTATTGTTGGTTTTTTGTTTGCTTGTTTTGCAGAACTGTGTACACTGATTCTAAAATACACACGGAAGAGCAAAAGCTTAAGGAGACCTAGACAACAACAAAGAAGAAATCACAAGGACTTGCCTTACCAAATTTCAAGCCTAATAAAGCCATAATAAGCAAGATGGTGCAGTCTGTCATTGGCATAATCAGATGGGCCTATGGAATAGAGAATCCATAAATAGACTTACACATAACATAGAGATTTGATATGGAGAGGTGACATTGAAGATAAGTGGGAAAGAAAACATTATTCAATCTCTTTAACCTAGGACAGTAAGTAATACATTAGAGGAACCCTGGAACTTGCTCCTGGGTCCCAATCTACAGCCATGGAAGAGAGAAAACAATGGACTGTTACAAGCCCAACCCAAAGACATATCTGTGAGTGGAATGTGAATTAACAGAAATATTAATTCCAGATAGATTAGATAATTTCATGCTGATATCCTTTGTTATGATATTATGGTGAAAAATTCTTATATATATATATACATATATACACACACACACATATTTAAACAATGTATGTATTGTGTCTGTGCATGTGTGTATGCTTTGAAAACACTACCTCTGTTTGGTTTTCATTTATTCCATCAAATTCAGTGGAGTAAATATAACGTTCAAACATGGTCTTAGATACTCCCAACTCTTATACATATTTCCAATAAATGATAAGAAAAAAAGTAAAATAGGAAAAATACAATAGTTATAACGTAGATCATAAATATATATCTACAAAAAGGTAAAATACAATGTTATGCTTCTTAATGTTATGCAAATGACATTTGTGACAGGGAATAAAATTTGAAGTGATAATGTCATATACAAATTCTAAAAGTTCTATATCTTATTAAAACTCAGAAGTAAAAATAAGAGTCATTGAAGATGTAAATGAAAAGTCTGAATAAAATTTTTATGAAATATGGACTTTTTTTAAAAGAGCAGCATTTATAAATTATTGTATTATTTGGTTATTACGTGTTTGTGTAACTAGATTAATGAAGTACAAAGTAAAATATATGTTTGACTACTTTTATTTTAAAAGCTTGGATTATATGAAAACTTTTAGTATCTTCTACTTGGGAAAATGGTGCATCAAATCCCCTTATATATTAGCTTGGTCCGAGTTGAGTATACACAGTAACAGAATCAAAATCAATGTGTTTTTTATCTCCTTCTTTCCCTCTAAATCCTCCCTTACTCCCTCTGTCTCTCATCAATTAGAGATTGTTCCAAAAAGGAAACAACTGCTATTCTATTAATCTTCAAATATCATTTTATTTAATTCCTGCTTCAACTCTGAGTGAGTTCTCGGACTTTTACGGATCGGAAAATAGAGACTAAAGAAATAAGAAATTTGCTTAAAACCTTGTGGTTGGTAAGTACTAAACTGGATACAATACTAAGGTATATGTAATTTTCAAGCTCATATCTTATATAAAATTGTTGTGACTATGACCTTTTCCAATGGAAATGCTCCCCTTCAAAATAAGCAAGACAACTGAGAAAATATGGAAAAAAGGCTTGTGAAATATCCGACAGGAAACTCTGTGCCTCTTATCGTAATGGAATTCTACCAAGTGTTTATGTGTTTATACAAGCACGTATCTTGCCAAGTGTTTATATTTGTATATAGAAGCATGTATCTTTCTACTCTCATGTCCAAAAAACTGAATAGACTACTTTATTGTTAATGTTAGGGACAAGAGAAATGACTCAATGTGTACATTTAATTTATTCTGGTAAATCTAGAAAGGAATAAAACCCATGTTTGTTGGTGTACATAAGCCAATTGTTCTGTGCTCTAGTTAGCATCAAATCAGCCAGTGCTCTCACATTAATGTTTGAAATTGAACAGTAAAAAGAACATATACATTTTTTGCATGGGGTTAACTTTTATTGAGTGCATTCTTCATGTGCATTGATCTTTTCATGGGTGTCTTACAAAAGCAAATTAATTACCTATTATAAATTTTCATGCACATGAACAATTCCTCCTTCAATGATTTGAAATATTGTATTAGGCATCAAATTTAAATGGCTCAATAGAGCTAAAATAGCCATATTTTAAAGTTCTATATAATTTAAGCAAATCTACAAAAATTAACCTTTTAACTAAAATAGCAAATAATAATAATTGGGCAGTAATATTCCAGCGTAGTACAATAAGGGCTTAGTCTGTGATTTGTGTAGCATGCAACAAATAAGGGAAGAAATGTCTTATATACTACTTATACAGCAACACCAGATTTTAACACAGGGATTAAAGAGTTTATATTACTCTACCATTGCAACGAGGAAACTGATGGTAACAGGAATTGAACTAACTTCACAAAGTGGGAGGGAGAGCATCACAGATGGCATTTCTATGTTTTCCTCTTTATATCATATCAATTGAGAATGGTGTATATATCCTAAATTAAGAAATAGAGAGAAAGACAGCATATTGGAGAAGACCACATATCTAAGATATTTGAAAACATGAGACATCTGGAATTCAGTATCAGGGTTACACTTGAAAGAAAATAACACTTTATTTAAAGAGAGGCAAAACAATATAGAAATAGTTAAATGGCATATAAAATAGAAAGATCAAAACAATGTACTATGAAACAGATCTGCTCAGATTACTTGTTCCTTTCGTCTCCAACTTTTATCTACACTAAGATTTCAAAAAGCCTTTTAAATATTGTATAAAATAATTAACATTATTATTACAGGGATAAATCTTCTTGTGCACCTTACTCTCCATGTTCAGAATGTTTCTTTGTTTATTTTGGCATTATTTGTAAGGTGGGTGTGGTTAGATTGAATTATGTCCCCAATTTTAGATATGTTCTTAATCATAATCTGAATTCCTGTGTTCCTGTGGGTGAAACTATTTTAATTGGGTGTCTTTAAGATTTATTTTTAGATAAGGTGGGCTCAACTAAATGAGGCTGGATTTTAACCCAGGTTACTGGAGTCCTTTATAAGGAGAAGAGAGTAGCTAGAGTTGAGAAAAATCCATGGGGAGAGGCAGAAGCTGGAAAACAACAGAACCCCAAAAGAAAAGAAAGGATTACCATGTGATACAAGGCAGGGAAACAAGCTAAGGAACCCCAATCATCTCCCACAGCCAAGTATCAGAATGAGATAGGCTTTAGAGAGAAAGCATCACCATGCTGTGGCCTTGAGTTTGGACTTTTAGTCTCAAAACCAATAAATTCTCATCGTTTAAGTCAACTTATCATGTGGAATTTGCCACAGCAACCTGGTAAACTAAGACAGTATAGAAAAGAACAGATTATATTTTTTCTAAAAAAGAATTCCACTTGAATACATTTGGTTGACTGTTTATAATTAGAGAATTGATAGACACATTCACTTCCACTTTATGTAGGTTCTTTTGTGATGAGATATTTATGAAAAGTAGAAAAAAATATGTTGCTTCATAGAACCCTCTGGACTATAAAGTCTTGAAATGTCTTGAAGGCAGGACCCATGTATGGTTTGCTCACTAGAACATTCCCAGTATTGAGGGCTGAGCCCAGTACTGCGGATCTGGAGTTACTTGGTGGTGGAAAAAGACATGCTATTGGCCAGGTGGATCCTGGATCACATACAGTGAGCTACCACTAGTATTGCTTTTCTTGCAATGATCTACACACGCACCCACAAAACCACACTCAAGTATTCTTTTCTCTTCAGGGTATGCTTGTATATTCAATTATAGACTAAATTTCATTATTATAAATGCGTTAGGATAGTCGAGCAAGCAGGAATGGGAAGACAGCAGGTGTTGGGGCTTTTGTTCTATTTGTATCCTGAACTCAGTCTTTCAGAAGTGCCTACCCATTGGGAGGAGCTATGAGAATAACACTATTTAGAACCATAATAAACTCAAAACATAATTTAAAATAATAGGTGGTCACCACTACCCAAATTTACTAGCAACTCCTCTTAAGTAGATAATCTACTATTCCTTTTCCTCATAAACACCCTGTATTTTGGAAATAAATAAACCATGTCTACTAACAGAATAGAGATTGCATTTTATGCCTTTCCTTGGGTGGTTCTCAAGGAATGTGTGCCCCATCTCTCCTCCTCTTTTAGATGAGTTCCTACAGGTCTTGAAATTTCTAGATTGCCAATTTATCAAAGGACTGGGTCATGGTCAATTGATACTTAAGTTCTTTCCTCATTCTAATCAGTATCTGTAGATAATCAAGAACTATGCTCAATGATGGAAAGGATAAATGAATTACAAATACATTCAAACTTCCTTCATAAGAACATATTCCCTACAGAGGTTTTATATATACATATATATATATGTGTATATATGCATATGTATAAGGGGGGAGTGGTGGAATGGTGTTGTGAATATTTTGATAAGCTATATGAAAACTTTATGATGCACTGTATAGTACCTATTGAGTGATTAATTCTTGCTAGACCCTTGTCTTTAAAAAAAAAAATCATTGTTCTTATCCCATGCTTCACCTATTTAGTATATCTCAAGTAACCTACAAGAAGTTTAGCTTTTCATTTTGCTGCCATTTTAAGTAATAGAAGAGTCCTGCTATATATATAGATCTAATAAACTAGTTTATGATCTCTGGTCTATACTCTTTTGCTGCATAACTGGATAAGGTGTGAAAGAAATAAAATCAATCTAAACTAAACAAAAAGACCCATACTTTGGAAGTTTTAGCTGAATCTACCTTTGAAAGAGAGCCAATTAATCATATATGCATTTGTTTCTTAGACTGAATACAACATTAGCTAATATAAATAGGAGCTCTCTAAAAATTATTTAAAGCATGTTAGAATCTATTGTTTGAAGTCCCTATCATTCTTTGTACAAAAAGCCTGGCATTTGGGTCTCAATAAATAAAAAAAATTGGGTTAATTTTCTGCCAAAATAAACTGAAATAATGTACTAGTCCGTTACTGAAAAAAATTGCCTTAGCAGCTATTTTTAGATATACTAGATGATATATTAGACATAATTTGGTCAATATTTAAATAAACAATAATTAGCCCACATATTATATATTTGCCTTCTATTTACATTTTCTTCTAAATTCAGGCACTGAATATTTTCTAGTTATGATAAGAGTCAATCAGGCCAATCAAATATAGCAATTTTAAAATTATCATTAAATGTTTACTCACATTCATAACCGAACATATTTTGTATTATCAAGAATGTCTAAGCACTTTGACAGTGTATCAAATTCTCTGCTGATCAATGATGCCAACCAAAAATAAGTGACAGAGGGGAAGGGAGGTATTTCCACAAAAGATAAGTTCTTGTTTAAGACATGCTGGAGTTTGTGGGAGTGTGAAGGAGGAATTTCTCATTGAATGCATTTGAAGTGTTATAGCAGTTCCTTTGCTGTTCCCAGGAGCCCCACCCTGCTTCTGACATATATAAGGATTATGCCATCTTTACCAGACAATTATTAACTCTTTTACTTTTGTCCAAAAGGAAAAGTCTATCTAATATTTAGTATTTTGGAGTCTAGGCATAACACATACAAACTCTCATGTCATCTTGCTTTAAAACGCAAATGTTGTGACTACTTAGGCTTCTATAAATTAAATTTAAGCCTATTTATATATTTAGCTTCCTTCACCTTCTCGTTAATAGATTATATGATTGTAAGAAATATATTTTCTATCCTCTCTGGAGTTTTCACTTCAGTAAATTCAATTCTGAATATGGTCTCTTTGTTTCATCCTAAGTGAGTATATGTGCATTCTTTGAAACTTTTGATAACCAGATAATTACTCACTACATATATGCTGCTTTAGTCAGTAAAATTAACACATCCTTTCAAATTTCAAGATTTAAATGCTATTATTTTAACAAATGCTTTTACTCTAATTTGGCACACATTTGGGGAAGTTAATAAAGAGATTAATATCAGTGACAATCCCTGCTTTATTTTCAAGTTGTTAAAAGAACAAAAGTGTAGAGGCTATTAGAATCTTTCCTCAGATAATACTGTGAAAGTATAGGATCTGGGATGATCTTGGAGAGTACACAGACTAAAAAAGAGGGGGCACCTATCACATTTTCCTTTGGAGTGGGATAGGTGGGTACAGAGACATGGAAATTTAACCCCATTGCTAGGTGGCAGTGAAAGTTATGATACACTGTGGGGATCATTTTGGTAGGCATGCACCTTTACATCTCTATCAATAGCATATTTTGCTTGTTCTCATACATCTCAAAATTATTCTCCATCCCCTACCCCCATCTCTTCTCTCCCTATTACCTCACGTATCAACTTGGCTCCTTTCTCTCTACAGCTGTTGTTTCTGTAGAATGTTAAAACAAAGGCAGTGGTAATAGCTTCTGCTTTCTTCTTAGTTATCTGCATACATATGTAATTCTTACCTTGATCGAACCTGAGACTGCTGCCAACTCAGAGCCTCTTTATTTGTTCAGATTCAAGATCACATATCTTGGGAACTGAAAGCAAACACTGAGACTCTGACCAATAATAAAAAACAGTGCTTTCATCAACGTAGCAAATTTACATGTTTGTTCACAACCATGAGATAGAACAAATAATCTTCCTTGAGAAGAATAGCTTAGATTCAGGTCTTCAGTGCCCTCTCAACCTATATTAATACAAAATGATTTTCACTCATTTTGACATTACTGAGTGAAAGTAATGAGAGCTATAGGACGGAAGTAGTTTGTGTATGTGTGCGGGAGGGGATCCATTCACACTGCCAGAGAAGAAAAATGACAACGTAGTCAGGTTTAGCTGGAATGTAACATATCCACGGCTTTATCACTCTGGAGGCACATTTTGACATAATAACAAACTACTGAGAAAGAACCACTTTTATCTAGGTCAGAATGACAGACTCCCAAGTGTTTGAGCTTGGGGGAACTACAGCATGAAACATCAGGAAGAAGACTGCAATCTGTACAGCAATTTTCATCAAGTCTTGACACTACCTAATAGTTTTCATCCAATGCATTGTAATTATTCCACTGGCTTATAATGGCATAGCCTTCTGATTTCAGAGCCTACCCAAATAAAATGAACCACATTTTATGACGACTACATTTATAATAAGATGCAGATGGTAAAGGAAACAGATGCCTCTGACATCATCTCCCATTTGCCTTCAACTTTTGCAGACACTGGCAGTCTGTAAGCTCATTCAAAAGGATGCAAGATAAGTCAGGCATCCTTCCAATTCTGTTTTCAGTCTTAAAAAACACTGGCAGCAGTGGCCTGCTTTCTTTGAGTCACACAGTAATAATTCCACAAAAAGATCCAATTCTAAATCTATGTCAGGTTTTAATGGAAAATTAGTCATCAGGAAGAAAAATCCCCACAAATGTTGGGAATTTAGCAATTAGTAACTGCTGATTGTTTTGCTTGACAGTGACAGAAGGGATAGGGTGGGAGTGCTGTGATGACAAACAGCCATGGCTCCAGGGAAGCAAAGAAGAGAGTTTTAAACAGACAAGTACAAATCCAAAAGAAAAATCTACCAGCCTTGGTCCCAAACTGTTCAGTCTTACTCATTATCTTTCAACAAAAAACTTTAAGGAGGCTTTTCAGGTCACTGTTTCTTATTAAAAAAAAAAAAAAAAAAAAAAAAAAAACCCACATACCTTCTGTATTTCTGTTTTCCCAAAAGGAATCTTTATCTTTGATAGAACCTTTTACCATTTCCCCAGTGATATCACCAAACATTACACACAGTAAAAGGAACTTTTTGTGTGTGTGCAAGATAAATGTGTTATGAGACTTTAAGAAAAAAAAAGGTAAGAATCTTTTGTAGTCTATCTTGAAAGCAAGAGATACTTGGGAAAAGCAACAATTGCAAAGCCTTTAGCAGTATTTGAGGTCCCAAGATAGATTAGCACAGTTACAGAAGAAAAAGATTGAGACAAAAATCTTTAAAATCCTCCCAACTCCCTGACCCCAAAATATAACTTCATCTACACCTCTGTAGCAGAAACACTTAGCAGAAAAAGTTTCAGAAAAAAAGGTAAAGAAAATCGTGACACAAAAATAAATCCTGCTAGGCCAACCATGTTATCTACTTTTAAAATAATCTCTGTGCAAGTAACAGACTGCACATACACGCACGCACGCACACACACGCATTGTACAAGAATAAACATACTCTTCTAATTCATATCCACAAATTAGGTTGGAAACATTAGTGCAAATTTCTGCTGACCTGCAGCAATTAGTCCACAAACTTTGGATATCCTAGATGAGCCATCAGGGTCCAGCAGATGTTTTCAATCAGTTTAATTTCATCCCTAGGCAAATTTTGTTTCCAAATGTTAATATTGGTTGGAGATATTTCCCCTTCATAGGGAAGGTAAAAAAGGTTTGTGGAGGTGGCGAACAATATTTGGTTTAAACTAGCAGGAGACAAAGGAATTCCAAGAAAGGCAAAAATCCTTTCAGTAGTTTTCTGAGGAAAATGCACAATATCTTCAAACTTGACCAGCTGGTAGCTGGTAGGCAGCAAATCTGTATTTATTCTCAAGGCTGCTGCTGTGTTTGCTAGCCACAAATGAGACAACAGGGAGACTGCATTTGATTGAGGTTTTGATAATTCTTTCCTCAACGATTCATACTCAAATGCATAGCCTGAATTTAAGTTACATTTGCCTTTACCTCCCTCTATTTTAAACAATTTACCTATGTGCTCTGGCACATTCTTCAAGGAGTAAAGACTTGGTTTACTACTGTACAGCATTGAATAAATCCATGCCCGAGGGTCCCTTACTACATACAATGCCCTCATCGATGCTCCTAAAACTTCTTGAAAAAAATGAAGCTTTAACGTCCAGCTCCCACTGCTTAAGCTGAGCACAGGGCGTGCACTTGGGTAATAGACCAGGTGTCTCCTCAAAGCCCTAATATATTCAGCATCTCTATCAAAGGCGCCTTTCATTTTACTTCTTTGTTCTGGCAAAGACTCTCTCCTTCTCAATTTTCTTCTTTTGTCCTTATTGGTTGTAAAGTATTGGGCCAGTTTACTCCTACTAGGTTCATGCAGATGGATGTTTTGCAAATGCAGTTTTGTGTCTTGGACTAAGGACTGTAACCAGCCTTGGAGTAAACGAAAATGCCCACTGTGGATATCTGATACCTTCCATTCACAGGCATCGACAAATGAGTCGATTTCAAATTCAGTTTCAGGGATTCCAATGTAGGCTGTAGGAACCCTTATGTAGAGAAAATCACTACTGTTGAAAAAAAGCTGTTTAAGAATTTCAGCTCCTGAACCAGGAAGTGAGGTAATAACAACATCGGGAAGATCAATGCTGTGCCCTTCGGAAGACAAGGCTTTCTTGCTTGCCTCAGCTTCTTTCCTTGTCCATTTTGCACAAATGGGTTGAGTACAAGTGCTCCACACATCCAGCAGCTCAATAAACCACAAGGCAATAACGAGGATCAGTATCCATCGCATCAACTTTCTAAAAGAAAGGTAAAAATGCCACTGAAAAGCTAAAATCACCAGACCAATGCACAGAATCAATCCAACTGCTATGTTAAATTTAAATCCAAAGGGGAAAATAACCCTATCATGTCTGACAGACTTTATTATTGCTTGAGTGCCCAAACCAAATCGGGTTATTTGGCTCTGATCAGCCAAACTGGCATAGCCACCAAATCCTAGGTAGCTGAATCTTGTCTTCAGATTATGATAGTCAGTTACAATGGAAACAATATGTTCGGTATTATTGACATTGAGAGAAATCTGAAGTCCAGACTTGGAGCTATCAATAAATCTGCAGCTGGAAACATTGACATACGGCCCATAAAAGACATACGCAATTCTTGTGATTGTGGATTCCATCTGAAATGTAACATTAACAAACTGAGTCCACCGTTTCTTAAATTCAGCAGCTTGCTCTGCTTCCTGGATATTAGCCATGGGACTATTGCCATGATGGTCAAACCAAAACATTTTGTAGTGAGCATCCCATACATCCATCATGGCGCCATTATACCTGGTCTTAAACCTATATGGAATGTATTTAAAATCAATATCCAGATTATGAAAGAAGGCACTGACAGAATTTATTGGGGAATCTTTTTGCCTCTCAATGTGATCAACAACAAGCAAAGTTTGGGAATTTAAGAGAAGTAAAGTACGATACACACTTTTCAGTTTCAGGGCTGAAGAATACGCGGGCCCTGCTTCCCCACTCACAAGCATCATCTCCCCGTGCTGAGAGGCAGTGATGATTTCCCCAGCTGCGTCACCAACTTCCTCACCAGTCCACCTGAGCCACTGTGCACATTCTCCTAGTTGACCTTCCCAGGGCTTATTACACTGGCTTGAGGGTGACGGCGCAAACACCAACACATTGTTAAGGTGGCTCAACTTGGGTCCATAGAGGGCTTCGGAAACAAATACTTGCCCATTGGGGGCAAAAGTAAATGAGTTCTGATCTGGATGTTCATGGCCTGGGTTAAAGCTTCTCCACCCATCGATCCAGGAGTATGGCTGAAAGTGAACAATGTCATACACAGCTCGGCCCCCTAGCTTTCCAGATTTAAAAGATACAAAGGTATTGGTCTGTGTGTTGGGCAACCCAGCCCCATAAGTGACAACACCCCAGTTAGGGAAAGTGTGCATTTTTGCTGTACCATATTCAGCAGGAGGCTGTGGGGTGAGCTGGGGATCATACCATATGTATTCAGTATGAAGTGTACTCCACCTCTGGGCAGTGGAGGGAACCATGGGTCCATCCTTAGGTCGGTGCTTTCGAATCTGCTGGGCTAACCAATTTCCAGCTCCATTCCTCAAGACGAACTTATCCAAGAACACCAACTGGCTCTCTGGACCATAAAACCAATTATAATTGGAATCTGCAATACCCACAGTTCTTTGGAAGCCTGGTAAAAGGGTAGCATAATAGAACCAAAAGTGCATTTTTAACCAGTTATTATCCAAGTTGTTGATGTTAAAATGGCGCTGGGCCAAAAACACATACTGTGTGACTGACTTAGCTGTGTAGCTTCCATAGGCCACACCTTCATCCAAAGAACCATCGACAATATGATTCAATAGAAACATAGTCTTTTCCATCACATCTACTACAACCTGTTTCCAAATATTTGCTTTAGATTCTTTATCTATCCCAGTCACCAGGGCCCCAGTGAGTAATGCTATCATATTAGTAGCCTGGTGGTTGTGGAGAAGTTGTTTGCCCCATGAGCGGACTTTGGAATACTCATACATTTCCTCCGTAATAACCCATATTTTTTCCAGGTATTTTTGTCTTCGGTGATTATCTAATAAATTATACAAAAAGTCAAAGGCAGTGGCAAAACCTGTTAAGGAATGGCCAATTGGAACCTCGTCCCCTGGAGCATTCTCAACCAGCCAGTCTTTGTAGCCAACCATCCTGTCCATATATTCCAGGACAAATTCAAAGGCAACTTTGTCTTCTGGGCATAATAAACAGTACAGCGCTAAAGGAGGCAGATTGTTACCATAAATTTCATTCCACTTGGCAGCAAAATCAGCATGCTTGGGTGGAGGTAGGTAGTATGTTGGGCTGGACAGCATAACTGTCACTGCACTTCTGATAGCTCTAAAAAGATGCAAATGGCTTGTGCGAGACTTCTGTCTCATTGATTGGATTTCTCCAGCATCAAAATATAAACTTGGATGAAGCACATTTTTCTTCAGCTTTTGGTTGAGTCTGAAATTTTGCACTTTCTGTGTCTTAAACTGATCTAGATCATCTGTGAAAACCGCCCATTCAGAGTAATTGCTCACGGATTCCTCAAAAGTAGAGAAACCAAATATCATTGTTAAAAATAAGAAATGTCCTGTAAACATTAACGCCATGATCCATCAGGGAGTTCCTTTTCTTACATGTCAAACACAGTATTCAATGCATTTTCCATGTGATTATTATAAAATACACATTTAAGGCCTTGATAAAATAAAGATTGTAAATCGTATATGCTGTGAAACCCAGCTGACATTCAGCTCATTCAAAGCAAGTACAGTGGCCAAAAAGAGAAACTTAACGTTGTGTACGTGTGTCCCTGTCACGGTTCTGATTCCAATAAAATTTCAAGGAGTGTTAAAGCCACTATTTTTTTCCATAATTCACAGGGAATACATATAATCAGATATATTATAAATTTAGTATTTCCTTCTTTTACATATATTGTTATCAACACAATGAGTAGCAACACACGTTGTTAAATAAAGAAAAAGCAACAAAAAAAATCCAAATTAAGAGCCATTCTTACGTTGAAAACCATCACTTTCAATGAATTCACCAAAGAAAGGTTTGATGTGTTTGTGTTTCCCCAAAGAAGTTGATGAAGTACTGGAATTCTTGGAGTGGACCCAGTTGCTAATCCTCTCAACATTTTACACTTCTTGCTTTGAGAATTTTTTCTTCTTCCATTTTTGGGAGAAAAACATCCTCAACAGGTGTTCAAAGTCCTACTTGGTTTACAAAACGCAAAAATTTCTCCCCTCATTTCAAATCCGTCTTTTTCAGGCTCATTCATTAGCGTTTTATGACCCAGAGGAAGCATTTTCAGGCTGTCTTTTATCATCTTCATCTGTACCACTGTAAAAATCTAATCTCTTCAGCCACCTATGTCTTTCTTCTCTTCCCATCATGAAGTAACCATCAACCGGGAAAGCAAGCTCCCCTTTCACCAACTGATGCCTCTTTTCTGTTCCTTTTTCATGATACTCCTTTCTGGGGAAAACAGAACAAAGAAATTCTCTGAAGCTACAGATATGCTGGGAATGGATATAAACTGATGATTTCAATATTCTAAAACCACTTAACAGAAATTTTGGCATCACAATAAAATTTGTTATTAAATACAATCTAGGTTAGCCAAAGTGATGCTTCTTTTTGTTCTCACTCCACTTTTAAATACACATATTAGGATTTCAATGAATGTCATCAGATGACAAGTACAAGATACAACTTTCCCCCACAGTACCAAAGGCGGGCCTGCTTTTGTCATGAAAAAATGTTTTTAATCAAATGCAGTTAACACAAAGAGGAGTCCTGACCTCTTTCTTGTGACTTCCCTACAAAGACTCAGGATAAAAACCTAAAAGGGGAAAGTCTTCTTAGAAATTTTATTCCAGTCAAGGGTTTGGCTTTCGTTGGATCAAAAGATATCCTTGTAACGGGTAAAAGTGAGACGTGTCATTTTTCCCAAAGGAGGAATCACGACAAGGTGTGGGGGCAGAGGAACAGCATTTCTGCTGGGCTCTCACCTGTAGCCTCGCTCTGCAGCCTGGCAAGAAGCCACCAGAGGGAGCTCGGACCCAGACTTAGGGAGCAGCTGCTCCCTCTGCCCGTCCTCGGGTCGGGAGAATCTAACCAAGTTTCAGTCTTGAGCAAGTCTCCTCGCTGCACAGAGCATTAACGCAGGAGTTTCCAGATCCG
>PVIY010025210.1:0-37018 GCA_004026745.1 Myrmecophaga tridactyla
TTTGTCATTCTAGCAAATGTTTGTCAATTTTATTGTTCTTTTCAAAGAACCACGTCTTGGTTTTGTTGGTTCCGTTTGTTGATTTATTTAAAATTATTTTTCTACTTCATTTATCTTCACTCTAATCTATTTTAATCCTTCTATTTCTGTTGGGTTTACTTTGCTCCTCCTCTTTTTTTTTTTTTTCCATAGTCAGGCACCAGGGATCAAACCCGAGTCTCCAGCATTGTGGGCTAGAACGCTTCCTGCTGTGCCACCATGGCCCACCCTGCTCTTCCTCTTTTAGATTATTCAGTTTTGAAGTTAAGTCTCTGATTTGAAAGCTTTCTTCCTTTTTAAGGTTTAGAGCTATGAATTTTCCTCTCATTTCTACCTTTACTGCATCCCATGAGCTTTGGTGTGCCACGTTTTCATTTTCATTCAAATCAAGATATTTCCTAATCTCCGTTGTGTTTTTTTGTCTTTAACCCCCTGGTCGTTTCAGAGTACATTGTTTAATTTCCACATATTTGCAAGTTTTACACTTCTCTGTCTGACACTGGTTTCTAACTTCATTCCATTTGGCCATAGATAGTGCTTTGTATGAGTTAAGTTTTTTTTAATTTATTGAATTTGGGTTTTGACCTAATATATGGTCTTTCTTAGAGAGTAATCTGTGTGCAATTGAGGAAAATGTGTATTCTGTTGTTGAATGAAGAGTTTTATATACGTCTGCTGTGTATTTCCATATTGATTTTCTCTCTGAAAGTCTATTGATTATTGAAAACGATGTGCTCAAGTCTCCTACTCTTAACATAGAGCCATCTGCTTCTCCGTTCCAGTCTGTCAGTGTTTCCTTCATATATTTTGAGAATCTCTTATTAATTGCATATGTGTTCATAATCATTATATATTCTTGGTAAATTGTGCTTTTATTCATATGTACTTCCATTCATTCTCCATTTTAATAGTTTTTTACTTAAAGTCTATATCCACCCCCACTCTGTTTTGTTTACTACTGCACAGAATATTTTTTCCAATCTCGTCATTTTCAGACTACTGCTGTGTTTGAATTTATGGAGTTTTTATAAAATGCGTATAGTTGATTCATACTTTTTTTATCCATTCTGCCAATCTCTGCCTTTTAAGTGAAGAATTTAACCCATTTATATGTGGAGTAACTACTGATAATGCAGGATTTACTTCTGCTATTTTGTTGGTTGGAAGTCTCATACATTTTATATCCTTTGATTCTTTCATTACTGCCTATTTTTGTATTTAGTTGATATTTTATAATGACCCTTTTAAGAATCCCTACTCATTCTTTCCATGCATTGTTTTTCCTGTATATTCTTTGTGATTAACATGAAGTTTAGTTTAACATCCTAAATCTATAGCATTCTCTTTTGGCTTGATACCAGCTTTTCTTCAACAGCATATACAGACTATCTGCAATCCCCGACACCATACTGTTTGTCCCACAGTCATACAGCCTTTGCTCTAGGTGCTGTAATTTGACTGTTCTCCTATAGCATTCTGTTGGAACCTCTGTAAACAGCCTCTACATGCAGGGCTAGTTCTCTGATGGTAAGCCTGCAGCATGTGTCATGATACAGTCCTATAGGCTGCCATTGGGCAAATTGGCACAGACAGACATGTACCTGCTCTGTGCATAAGAGTTACTGTTTTCCTTCTAGAACCAGAACTAGGGTTTAACACTGGGAGTGCAGTCCAGGTCTGTACTCTGCTGGTGAGGGAATGGGGCAGGATCCAGCAAGGTTGCCTTGTCACCGCACAGGTTTTAAGTTTTCCATTTCTTGATTCAGCATTTTTGTTGAATTTTGTTGTTATTGCAACCCTTTAACTGTTTTCCAGAACTTTGAATAAAGATGGTTCAACCAGTTCTTGTTTGTTTTTTAAAGCTTCTCTGGGTCAGAGTTCAAGAATATCTCACTTTGCCTTCTTTTTTTTTTTTTTTTTTTTTAATTTGCATATGGGCAGGAGGCACCAGGGATCAAACTCCAGACCTCCAGCACGGCAGGTCGGAGCTCTGCCTGCTGAGCCACGGCAGCCACCCAAGAATATCTCACTTTGCCTTCTTGATACTTTGTCACTCCATTATTTGATTTGCATTTCCCTAAGGACTAATGATGAGCCTCTTTTTACATGCTTATTGCCCAATTGAATATCTTCTTTGGAGAAGTATCTTTTCAATCCTTGACCCCCTCCCACCCACCCGAACCCGATCCCCAACGTTAGCAAGGATTCTATTAGTTGCTTTTAGAAATGGCATAATTCAAACCTAGGTTTCCAATACATTTTCTTAGATAATCTTTAAGAAATTTTCCAGTTGCATTATTTTGCCTTGGAAGGTCTATTTAGGCAACAAACTTTGTTACATTAGAAAAAAATATTTAATTATAGTTCAGTTGTTAGGCACAGGTAAAAAGTAATGGTACAGATCAATACTTCTTTTGAATTTTACTTAAACTGCTTAAATAACCAATTTTTTAGGTAAAAGTAATTTTGAAAATACTCCCAAAACTTTTTTTTTAATGAGAAAAGGAGCTTGTATTCCTTTTATGTTCTGTTCAGAACAAAACAGAAAAGAAATTTAAATATAAGCCCTGTCATACATTAACGATTTTGAAGAACATCAGTTATACAAGAGAAAGACTCCCAAAACTGTTTTTAACATCTCTTTTTCTTTCTAGTGGAGTGAGGAAGAAAATTCCTTTCTTAATTTCTGCAGCAGTGAGAACCATAAAAATATGTGTCCCAAACCAGCATGTACCTACTTCCCTTGAGAAGCAAGTTTTAGAGGTTTGGTATCTGATTAAAAATATTATCCTAGGGAAAACATCTGGTGAGAAGGAAATGCTGTATCTATAGACTGTGCTATAGAGCTTGAACTGTGTTAATCACAAAGGAGAGGACTTATCCAGGTCAGATCTTGTGAAAGGTTTTCAAACATTGATAAGAACAGGAAGATCAGGGTGTAAAGGGGTGGCAGAAATCCTGAAGGGGGATGAACCGTTTTTAACTTGACTCTTCTTCCTGGAATTCTTTGGGAAATAAGTTAGGATTTTCCAGTATAGTTTGTCCATGAAAACAATTGAATCACCTTGTTAATTAATTTAAAAACATTTATTTCTGTTGGTTTCATGCAACTATTAAAATATTTTAATGGATAGGGAAAAAAAAGGTTTAAATCTAAATTCTCTCTTATGCTCTGCCTTTATGAAATGGGATTTAGATTAAAACATGGCTTTCCTAGGGGACATACATCCTTTCAGGACCAGCATATATGGTATGTATGAGTTTTTTCTTTTTTCTTCTTATGGTTTTTTTCTGGAGTGATGGCAGATGTTCTAAAAATTGATCATGGTAATAAACACACACCTATGTGATGGTATTGTAAGCCATCAGTTATATATCATGTATAGAATGTATATGTGTGAAGATTTCCTAATTTAAAAAAAAAATCAACCAGAGGTCTCTTAGCTCAAAAAATAAAAAAACTAAATTCTCTAACACTGAATATGTTTTGATAATTTAGTATCAGACTACTTGTGATAATTTCAATCCCATATATTCATTCACTTGCTTTTTATCCTTCTGTTCTTTTTCGTGTACACAATTTGATGATCTAATTTTTGCTACAAATTAGTCATTACTGTTTGCAAATTGTGTGTGTATGTGTGCACATGTATACATGAGATATAACCATAAAGTTGCATGCTGAATTTTAGATTACAAGTGAAATGAGTTCATTACTCTAGCTATACTGAATATGAACTTATTTATACTTACCCACAAATGCTTGGCCAACCCCAACCAATATTTGTTCAAATAACAGTATGTATCTTTTGTTCTTATAGAACCCTTCATTTATATACTGCTAAAAATATATTCTTTCATTTTAACATCATTTTACCTAGTCTTGTCAGTCAGACAAGAAATGTAAAGTTGGGGATAAAGCCTTTTTAAAACAACCTTCTCGATAGAAATTAGTTTTTTTTTTTAAATATCTATTTTTTTTACAACTTTTTTATTGTCTAGTATAACATATATACAAAGCAAAGAAATAAAAAAAAGCAATAGTTTTAAAGCATTCTTCAAAAAGTGATTGCAGAATAGATCCCAGAGTTTTTCGTGGGCTACCATACGATCCTCTCATATTTTTCCTTCTAGCTGCTCCAGAATATAGGAGGCTAGAGGGCTTAAATACATTTTTATCATCACAGTTGACTTTTTTCCTTCTTTTTTTGTGAAAAATAACATCTATACAAAAGAGCTATAAATTTCCAAGCACAGCACCACAATTAGTTGTAGAATATATTTCAGACTTTGACATGGGTTACAATTTCACAATTTTAGGTGTTTACTTTCTAGCTGCTGTAAAATACTGGAGACTAAAAGAGAAAGCAATTTAATGATTCAGCATTCATATTCATTTGTTAAGTCCTGTTTTCTATATATAATTCCACCATCACCTTTGATCTTTCCATACCTCTCATTGGGGTTGTTTAGGCTCTGGCAATTCTAAATTTTTGATATTTGAAGTGTCTGTCACTAATTTGGGGTAGGGAGATGGAACTATCTGATGTTCTGGAGAGGCTGGGCTAGGTTTCAGGACTTACCTGGACCAGGAACCCGTCTGGAGGTTGTAGGTTTCTGGCAAGTCACTCTAGTGCCTGGAACCCTCGTGGACTCTTATAAATTGTCCTAGGTGTTCTTTAGGATTGGCTGGAATGGTCCTGGTTGGGGGAAAAAATATGTATTTTTAAAACAAAAGTTAGAAACTTTGTTCTTGAACTACTGTTATAACAAATTATGTACTTAAATAAGTTTAACTGTTTTTGCTTCTCTCTTTAAAAAATAACACAGATTTCTGTTACTTAAATGGCATCTCCATTCTTCCAATTCCAAAGAACGCAAAGGTTCCATCTTATATAACCGAGTAAAAACTTGAAGCACAGAGGTACATCCCTTGTAAATACGACAGCAGTTGTTCTAGAAAACTCTTCTAACAGTCCACCTTTTATATACTTAGAAACACAAGTTCCTTATATAACTTAACCAGAAAACATTTCTTTGTTAAGCTTGTATCATTTCATTTTCAAAAACCTTTAACTCTTTCTTTCTTTTCATGTTCTCTCTTGCCTGCTAGGCTTTGAGAATAAACTTTTGGAAACTGGCTGCATCACAGAGTGTAGGATGTTAAAATTCCCAAGTTTATGCAGCTTTTGAGCATACCTGTTACTGTTAAGTTTCATTTACAAACCACACACCCTTCAAGGGTGAAAAAGCACTCTACTTTTCATTAATATACTGTAGAACACATCCAGAAGAGAGTAATATTCTTCAAGTATCATTCTAGCTGTAAGTTGCAGCTTGTATGCTACCTATTAGATAGCTTACTTTGTCTTCTAAAAGCTTCAGTCTCCTCTGAAAGGCTGTCTTTCAAGAAGTCTTGTCCAGTGAGGATGAACAGCCATTGTTCCTTACCATCACATGGCCCACCGAACTCATCCTAGAACCGTCTTTTGCATTTTTACATGTTTCCAAGCTCTGCAGTGTTAAATGGCCTAAATTGTGCAGCTGGATACAGAATTGGGCATTCCCCAGCTCTTTGCCAACCAGCTCAATTGTGAGGCAGTTATTTGTTTTAAACCATCTAGTTATTTTCTAAGTGACAATTTATTCTTCAGCTTTTTAATAGCACTTCTTTCTTTATTGTCTAACAAGGATTCATTAGAGCTGTCTCCAATCTCGAAACTTGTTTTAGGTCTTCATAATGGCCCTTGACTCCCTTGACTCCCTTGATGGCTTTTTTGACATCCTTTTAACTTCTTCAAGAGGCAGAACTAAAGAGTCCCTAGCTATCTGGTCTATTTCTCTTACATAAAATGTAAACTGAGTTGTTTCAATGACTTGAAACCTGGTTTCTGGAGGTTTTCTGAATGGGCACTTAATCTCTTCAGAGAGTTTTCATGGACTTTCCTTTTTCAATGGGTGCTTTCCAAAACAATCTGGATCTGCAACAAAATAGAACTGCCTCAAGGCATTAGCTAATTCAGCTCCTGATAACACTGTTGTGAAGAGAAACCAGTATGGAAATAACTTCTCCAGACATAACCTCCTTACAGGTTTCTGATGGAAAAACATTTCTCCATATTTATGTTCATCACCTTCTATTCATCCATTAATTGGGTTCTGACAAGTGGCGGACACAAGGGATTTCTCCAGCCTGTTCCACCTCCAACTCTAGACTAGGAGGAAAGACTGTTGATCCAACTGCAGGCCTCTTAGGAGCCCAGTTGACTGTGCAGGAGTAGCCATGGGAGTGTATGCCCACCAACGGTGCCAGCCTGGCCAACGTGCATGCACTATAGGGTCTGGCTTCCCACCTGCCCATGTCCCACTTTGTGACACTGTTTGACAGTACTCTGAACCTCCAACAGCTGAAATCCTGAAATCTAGTTGGGCATGCACCATCCCATCCATTCCTCTGGCACCTCCTTGGCCAATTGGGTTGTTGATATATATATATATGTATATATATTCTGGATATTAATTATCAAATATATGGTTTCCAAATATTTTCTCTCATTCTTTTGGGTGTCTTTTCACTTTCTTTGATGCACAAATCTTTTTAATTTTGTGGATGCCCAATTTATCTTTTTTTTTTTCTATTTTGCTGCTCATGCTTTTGGTGTAAATTTTTAAGAATCTATTGCCTAATACAAGGTCCTGAAAATATTTCCATGTTTTCTTCTAAGAATTTTCTAGTTTTAACTCTTAATATTTAAATCATTGATCCATTTTGAGCTAATTTTCCTATCAGGATTAAAGGGTGAAGAAATATCTAGAATAGTAGTAGTTAGTTTAGAGGTGATAATACTCTAGGTCTGAACTCTTTGACATAAGGGCAGCTACAGTGAAAGATGGACTTAGGTCGGTGTAATAACTGAGGTAAACAGCTGGGGGTGGGGGAAAGCACAGAGGTCTAAAATAATACACTAAATTCAGGACAGTGCAAGATAGGTTGTGTGGCTGGTGCAAATAAGTATTCGTTGAAAAATAATGAGTAATTTTTCAAAAGCCAAATTATGAAAAATCTGGTTTGCTATGCTAAGGAGTTTAATGGTAGGGCAATTGTGAAAGGGTACTAGATGTAAAGAAAGAATGACTAGTTTTTGATTTGATCATATGTGGGAAAAAATATGTCAAATAAAAATCATTTATCTCAGTGTCTGTATCTTTATCAAATTTATACCACCTGTATCATTTGTATCCATTCACCGTGTCTATGATGTGGATATTTTTCTAGTGGAAAGGTTAGAGCTGCTAAACATTTAACTACAATTTCAAGGACTCACCTGACACCACCCTCTAAATAACATGTTTTTGTCATAAGCCATTTTTCTCTTAACATCTTTTATATGTATATATTTATTCATAAATATTCACATACGTACATTCCATACATGGTGTACAATCAGTGGCTCATAATATCATCACATAGTTGTGTGTTCATCACAATGATCATTTTTTAGAACATTTGCATCACTCCAGAAAAAGAAATTTAAAAAAAACTTATACATACCATAATCCTTACCCTTCCCTCTCATTGACCACTAGTATTTCCATCTACCCAATTTATTTTACGACCCTTATCCTCCCTATTATTTATTTCTTTTTTATCCAATTTTTTTTACTCATCTGTCCATACCCTGGATAAAAGGAGCAACAGACACAAGGTTTTCACAATCACATTGTAAAAGTTATATCTTTATACAATCATCTTTAAGAATCATGGAACACAGCTCAACTGTTCAGGCACTTCCCTTGAATACACCATGAACTAAAAAGGGACATCTATATAATGCATAAGAATAACCTTCAAGAGCCAAGATGGCGGCTTAGCAAGTGTGGGATTTAGTTCATCCTCCAGAACAGCTACTAAATAACCACGAACAGTACAGAACAGCTCCTGGGGCCACGTCAGTGACCAGACACAACGTACCCCAGTCTGGACCAGCTCGTCCAGCTGCAAGTCCCCCCAGAACCGTGAATTCCCCACGCCATCGCAGCTGACACCCCTCCCCCACAGACTGCTTCCCAGAGGGAAAAGGAAAGAGAATTTACCAGCAGCATGGGGCTGAGCACAACTAAGCTTCAAATGTGGAATTAATTCACAAAATCTACCTACTACAAATAGGCCCCCAGCTCAGGTGAACCTGGTTGAAGCGGAGGTTGCTGATTTTTGCCCCGGCGCCAAGGGGGCAGGGCTGACGGAAAAAGAAAAGAAAAAAAAGTTTTTGTGGCTGTGTTTCTGCGGAAGCTTGGCTGCCCTTGGATACAGCGGCAGAGCTTCTCAGACTGCAACAGCCCCAGGCATAGGCAGAAACAACCTTGTTTGAGAGCTTGTCTGAAGCCTGTGCCTTCCCCAGGGGAAGAGTGAGACCCAACTCAGGTGGAATCCCTCCCTCAAGAAATTCAAACCCCAGGGCTTGGTAATTGGAAGCCATTACAACCAGCCTACCACCATCTCCACCACAGCCCCAGTAGGGAGAGTCTGTCAAAGTTAAAGGTACTGCATCACCTTATGCTGGTGGGACATGCAGGCAGACTAGCGCCACATACTGTGCAGTTTAAGAAAAACAGAGTCCAGAGACTTCACAGGAAAGTCTTTCAGCCTGCTGGATCTGACCCTCACGGAAAATTTATGCAGGTGACTCTTTCTTCCTGACAGGAGGCCAGTTTGGCCTGGGAAAATCTAGCTGGGGTCTACAGTACCTAAGTAGACCCTCCTAAGGGGGAGGGGGGGAAGGCACCATACAAGCAGGGCAAGAAACAAGAAAACAAAAACTGAAAAGTTCTCCTCTGTTAAACAAAACCTAAGCTAGTGGTCCAGAAAAAGCTGAACTCAATGTCAAAGAGCAGACTGACATCAAATTCATCCAGCAAGAAAACCCTAGGTAAAAGAAGTGAAAGCAATCTCCAGAATAAACTAATTAAGGTAATTAAATGCCTAGATGCCAGCAAAAAATAACAAATCACATTAGGAAAATTGAAGATATGGCCCAGTCAAAGGAACAAACCACCAATTCAAATGACATACAGGAGTTGAAACAATTAATTCAGAATGTACAAACAGACATAGAAAACCTCATCAAAAACCAAATCAATGAATTGAGGGAGTATATAAAGAAGGCAAGGAATGAACAAAAAGAAGAAATCGTAAGTCTGAAAAAACAAACTTATGGGAATGAAAGGCACAGTAGAAGAGATGAAAAAAAAGCAATGGAATCCTACAATGTTAGATTTCGAGAGGAAGAAGATAGGATTAGTGAACTGGATGACAGAACATCTGAAATCCGACAAGCAAAAGAAAATATAGGGAAAATAATGGAAAAATATGGGCAGGGACTCAGGGAATTGAATGATAATATAAAGTGTACAAATATAAGTGGTGTAGGTATCCCAGAAGGAGAAGAGAAAGGAAAAGGAGGAGAAAAACTAATGGAGGAAATTATCAATGAAAATTTCCCAACTCTTATGAAAGACTTAAAATTACAGAGCCAAGAAGTGCAACGTACCCCAAAGAGAATAGATCCAAATAGACATACTCCAAGACACTTACTAATCAGAATGTAATAGTTCAAAGAGAAAGAGAGAATCTTGAAAGCAGCAAGAGAAAAGTAATCCATCACATACAAGGGAAGCCCAATAAGACTATGCGTAGATTTCTCAGCAGAAACCATGGAGGCGAGAAGACAGTAGGATGATGTATTTAAATTACTAAAAGAGTAAAACTGCCAAACAGGAATTCTATATCCAGCAAAATTGTCCTTCAAGATGAGGGAGAGCTTAAAACATTTTCAGACAGAAAATCACTGAGAGAATCCGTGACCAAGAGACCGGCTCTGCGAGAAATACTAAAGGGAGCACTAGAGGCAGATATGAAAAGACAGGAGAGAGAGGTATGGAAAAGAGTATAGAAAGGAAGACTATCAGTAAAGGTAAAAAGAAGAAAAATAAGATATGACATATAAAATCCAAAGGCAAAATGGTAGAAGAAAGGACTACCTGTACAGTAATAAAACTAAATGTTAATGGATTAACCTCCCCAATCAAAAGACATAGACTGGCAGAATGAATTAAAAAACAGGACCCATCTATATGCTGTCTACAGGAAACACATCTTAGATCCAAGGATAAACATAGGTTGAAAGTGAAAGGTTGGGAAAATATATTTCATGCAAATTAAAATCAGAAAAGAACAGGAGTAGCTATACTAATATCCAACAAATTAGACGTCAAATATAAAATAGTTAAAAGAGTCAAAGAAGGACACTATGTATTAATAAAAGGAACAAATCAACAAGAAGACATACCAATCATAAATATTTATGCACCGAGCCAGAATGCTCCAAAATACATGAGGCAAACACTGATAACACTGAAAAGATAAATAGACACATTTACTATAATAGTTGGAGACTTCAATTCCCCACTCCTATCAATGGACAGAACATCTCAACAGAGGGTCAGTAAAGAAACAGAGAATTTGAATAATGCAATAAATAAGCTAGACTCAAAACACATGTATAGAACATTAGACCCCACAACAGCAGGATACACCTTTTTCTCAAGTGCGCATGGATGATTCTCAAGGATAGACCATATACTGGGTCACAACGTAATTCTCAATAAATGTAAAAGGATTGAAATCATACAAAACACTTTCTCAGATCATAAAGGAATGAAGTTGGAAATCAATAATAGGCAGAGTGCCAGAAAAGTCACAAATATGTGGAGGCTCAACAACATACTCTTAAACAACCAGTGGGTCAAGGAAGAAATTACAAGAGAAATCAGTAAATATCTCGAGGCAAATGAAAATGAAAACACAACATATCAAAACTTATGGGATGCAGCAAAGGCATTGCTAAGAGGGAAGTTTATTGCCCTAAATGCCTATATCAAAAAAGAGGAAAGGGCAAAAATCGAGGAATTAACTGTCCACTTGGAAGAAGTAGAGAAACAACAACAAACTAACCACAAAGCAAGCAAAAGGAAAGAAATAATGAAGATTAGAGCAGAAATAAATGAAATTGAGACTATGAAAACAATTGAGAAAATCAACAAAACCAGAAGGTGATTCTATGAGAAAATCAATAAGATTGATGGACCCTTAGCAAGAATGACAAAAAGAAGAGAGAGGTTGCAAATGAATAAGATCAGAAATGGAAGAGGAGATGTAACCACTGACCCCACAGAAATAAAGGAAGTAATGACAATACTATGAACAACTTTATGCTAATAAACACGACATTGTAGATGAAACAGACAACTTTTTAGAAAGGCATGAATAACCAACTTTGAGTCGAGAAGAAATAGACAACCTGAACAAGCCAATCACAACTAAAGCAGTTGAATCAGTCTTAAGAAGCTCCCCTAAAACAAAAGTCTTTGTCCAGATGTCTTCACAGGTGAATTCTACCAAACATTCAAGAAAGAATTAGTACCAATCCTGCTCAAAATCTTCGAAAAAACTGAAGATAAGGGAAAGCTTCCTAACTTATTCTACGAAGCCAACATCACTCTCATACGAAAGCCAAAGGTATTACAAAAAAAAGAAAACTACAGACCAATCTTTCTAATGAACATAGATGCAAAAATCCTCAACAAAATTCTAGCAAATCGAATCCAGCAACACATTAAAAGAATTATACATCATGACCAAGTAGGATTCATCCCAGGTATGCAAGGATAGTTCAACATAAGAAAATCAATTAATGTAATACACCATATCAACACATCAAAGCAGAATAACCACATGATCATCTCGATTGATGCAAGAAATGCATTTGACAAAATTCAACATCCTTTCCTGTTGAAAACATTTCAAAGGATAGGAACAGAAGGGAACATTCTCAACATCATAAAGGGAATATATGAAAACCCCCCAGCTGACATCATCCTCAATGGAGAAAACCTGAAAACTTTCCCCCTAAGATCAGGAACAAGACAAGGATGTCCACTGGCACCACTGTTATTCAACATTATGTTGGAAGTTCTAGCCAGAGCAATTAGACAAGAAAACGAAATACAAGGCATCAAAATTGAAAAGGAAGGAGTATAACTCTCACTGTTTACAGATGATATGATACTATATGTTGAAAACCCCAAAAAATCCACAGCAGAACTACTCTAGCTAATAAATGAGTACAACAAAGTGACAGGTTACAAGATCCACACTCAAAAATCTGTAGTTTTTCTATACACTAGTAATGAACAATCTGAAGGGGAAATCAAGAAAAGAATTCCATTTACAATTGCAACCAAAAGAATAAAATATTTAGGAATAAATTTAACTAAAGAGACAAAAGACCTATCCAAGGAAAACTACAAGAAATTGTTAAAAGAAATCACAGAAGACCTAAATGGATGGAAGGGCATACCATTTTCATGGATTGGAAGATTCAGTATAGTTAAGATGTCAATTCTACCTAAATTGATTTACAGATTCAATGCAATACCAGTTAAAATCCCAACAACTTACTTTTCAAAATTTAAAAACCAATAACCAAATTTATCTGGAAGGGCAGGGTGCCTCAAATAGCTAAAAGTATACTAAGAAAAAAAAATGAAGTCGGAGGTTGCACACTACCTGACTTTAAGGCATATTATGAAGTTACAGTGGTCAAAACAGCATGTTACTGGCATAAAGATAGGTATACTGACCAGTGGAACAGAATAAAGGTTCAGAGATAGACCCTCTCATCTGTGGACAACTGATCTTTGATAAGGCAGCCAAGCCAACTCACCTGGGACAAAACAATCTCTTCAATAAATGGTGCCTAGAGAACTGGATATCCATATTCAATAGAATGAAAGAGGACCCATGTCTCACACCATATACAAAAATTAACTCAGAATGGACCAAAGACCTAAACATTAGATCTAAGACTGTTAAACAGTTAGAAGAAAATGTAGGGAAATATCTTATAACTCTTATACTAGGAGATGGTTTCCTACACCTTACACCCAAAGCAAGAGCATTGAAGAAAGAAATAAGTAAATGGAAACTCCTCAAAATTAAACGCTTTTGTGCATCAGAGAACTTCGTCAAGAAAGTAGAAAGACAGCCTACACAATGTGAAGCAATATTTGGAAAACATTTCAGATAAAGGTCTACTATCCAGAATTTATAAAGAGATTGTTCAACTCAACAACAAAAAGACAACCAACCCAAATTCAAAATGGGCAAAAGACTTGAACAGACACTTCTCAGAAGAGGAACTACAAATGGCCAAAAGGCACATGAAGAGATGCTCAACTTCCCTGGCTATTAGGGAAATGCAAATCAAAACCACCATGAGATATCACCTCACATCCACCAGAATGGCCATTATCAATAAAACAGAAAATGACAGATGCTGGAAAGGATGTGGGGAAAGAGGCACACTTATCCACTGTTGGAGGGAATATCAAATGGTACAACAGCTGTGTGGAAGGCAGTTTGGCGGTTCCTCAAAAGCTAAATATTGAATTGCGATATGACCCGGTAATACCATTGCTAGGTATCTGCTCAGAGGACATGAGGGCAAGGACACAAATGGACTTTTGCACACTAATGTTTATAGCAGCATTATTTACAATTGCAAAGAGATGGAAACAGCCAAAATGTCCATCAACAGACGAGTAGCTAAACAAACTGGTATATACATACTATGGAATATTATGCAGCCGTAAAACAGAATAAAGTTAGGAAATATGTAACACCTGAATGGGATTTAAGGACATTATGCTGAGTGTGATTAGCCAGAAACAAAAGGACAAATACTGTGTGGTCTCACTGATATGAACTGACATTAGTGAATAAACTTGGAGAATTTCATTGGTAACAGAGACCATCAGGAGATAGAAATAGGGTAAGATATTGGGTAACTGGAGCTGAAGGGATACAGATTGAGCAACAGGACTGAATGTAAAAACTCTGAAATGGACAGCACATTACTACCTAAGTGTAATACAATTATGTTAAAACACTGAATGAAGCTGAATAGAGAATGATAGAGGGAGGAGGGCTGGGGGCACAAATGAAATCAGAAACAATGACAATAAAGACTGAGATGGTATTATCTAGGAATGCCTAGAGTGTATAATGATAGTGAGTAAATGTACAAATTTAAAAAATGTTTTTGCATGAGGAAGAACAAAGAATGTCATTACTGCAGGCTGCTGAAAATTGATGGTAATTAATGTTTTAAAATTTTACCTTATTGTTGAGACTAAAGCAAAAATGTTTATTTAGTACAAAATTTATATGTTGACTAGTGCATTTCCTAATATAACTTATGTAGTCAGCTTAATTGAACACCATTAGTACATGGAACCTTGAGTAGGACCTGAGATTTTGTGGGTTTGTCCAGAGTGATGCCCCAATAAATCCCAGAGTGATTTGAACAGTGACTAAAAGGGTATTTGCAAAGTCCCCTTTTGGGGAATGGTGAGAAAGGGGGAAAATTCACCTTCCCCAAGTTGAATTCTTGATATTCTCACAAGCAGTGTGGACAACCAAAGCCATAGGCTGAGCCCCCAGTCTTGGGGTTTGTTCATATGAAACTTAACCCCACAAAGGATAGGTCAGGTCTACTTAAAATTAGGCCTAAGATTCATCCCCAAGAAAACCTCTTTTGTTGCTCAGATGTGTCTCTCTCTCCAGCCAACACAACAGGCAAACTCACCACCCTCCCCCTGTCTACATGACTCCCAGCGGTGTGGACCTTCCTGGCAACATGGGACAGAAATTCTAGAATGAGCTATGACTCAGCATCAAGGGACTGAGAAAACGTTCTCTACCAAAATGGGGAAGAGGGAAATGAGACAAAGTGTCAATGGCTGAGAGATTCTAAACAGACTCTAGAGGTTATTCTGGAGGTTATGTTTCCTCATTAAGTGGATATCACCTTGTTATTCAAGATGTAATGGAGAGGCTGGAGGGAACTGCCTGAAAATGCAGAGCTGTGTTCCAGTAGCCATGTTTCTTGAAGATAATTGTATAATGATACAGCTTTCACAGTGTGACTGTGTGATTGTGAAAACCTTGTGTCTGATGCTCCTTTTATCTACCTTGTCAACAGACGAGTAGAAAATATGAAATAAAAATAAATAATGGGGGGAACAAAAGTTAAAAGAAATTTAGTTTGAAATGCTTGTGATCAATGAAAGGGGGGGTAAGGGGTATTATATATATAAATTCTTTTCAGTTTTCTTTTTATTTCTTTTTCTAAATAGATGTAAATGTTCCAAGAAATGATCGTGATGATGAATATGCACCCCTGTGATGATATTGTAAATTACTGATTATTTATGTAGAACGGAATGATCAAAATAAGAATGTTTCCATTTGTTAGGTATTTTTATTTAAAAACAAATTTTTTTAATAATAAAAAAAAAAAAGAACCTCCAGGATAACCTTTCAACTCTGAAATCTCTCAGCTCCTGAAACTTTATATTGTCTCATTCTCTCTTCACCCTTTTGGTCAAGAAGACTTTCTCAATCCTTTGATGTCGGGTCCCAGCTCATACGGATTTCTTTCCCACATTGCCAGGGAGATTTATACCCCTTGGAATCATGTCCCACATAGTGGGGATGGCAGTGAGTTCACCTGCCAATTAGACTTAGAGAGAGGCCACATATGAGCAACATAAGAGGTTCTCTGGGGGTGACTCTTAGGACTCATTTAAATTAGACTTAGTGTATCCTTTGCAGAAATAAGTTTTATAGGGGCGATCCCCAAGATCGGGGGCTAGACACATTGATTTGTTTGTCCCCACTGCTTGCAAGAATATCAGAAATTCTCCAGATCAGAAATTGAACCTTTCCCCCTTTCTCATCATTTCCCCAAGGAGACCCTGCAAGTACTTCTTTATTGTCCAAATTAATCTCAGATTTATCGGGGCATCACTCTAACCTGGACAAACCAACAAAATCTCATGCCCTGTTCAAGATTCCATATAGTTATGGTGTTCAGCTAAGCTGAGCATAGAAGTTAAATTAGAAAATGCACTACACAAAATATAAATTTTACACTAAATAACATCCCTCCCTTTGGTTTCACAAATAAGTTGAAGTTTTAAAATATAGACAATATCATCCTTTACCCAGTATTCTTGTTTACTTTAGTCCTATCCAACTTCATTCATATCATCTTTATTCATATCTCTGCTCAAGTCTGATCACTTTTTCAACTTTTTAAACACTTCCTATATATATAAAAGCACTTCCTGCTGGCTTTTATAGCTTCAGAGTTCTAAGGTGTCACACAAATACCCAAAGTTTCTGGAAATGACCAGGTTATAAACAAATAGCTCAGTGTCTCAGAATTTAGAAATAACAGTTACAAGTCCTGAATATACGTGACTGCTGTAAGCGTTTACAATGTAGGACCCTTTGCAGTAGGTCCCAACCTGATAACCCATGTTCTCCACACCATTTCACCAAGTTTTTATAATATAGTTAGTCCATATGATTGAGGCATGACAATATTTGTCTTTTTGTTCCTGACATTTCATTCAACATACAGTCCTTAAGGTTCATACACCTAGTTACAAGTCTCACAACTTCATTCCTTCTTGCAGCTGCTAGGTAGTCCATTGTATGTATACACAATAGGTCCCCCTTCCGTTCCTCAGTCATACCCTTAGGCCACCTGCATCCATTGTGAATCAGAAACACTGCCATCAAAATCACCAGTGTTCAAATGTCCATTCGGCATCCCACTCTCAGTTCCTCCAGTTATATACCTAGCAAATGGGTTACAGGATCATATGGCAACCCCACCTCCCCTGTGAAACCACCACACTATCCTCCAGAGGTGGTGCAGCTCTCAGCTTTTCCCTACCAACAGTGAATAGGTACATCTCTTTCTCCACATTTTCTCTAACACTTGTTTCTCTCTACTCATTTTAAAGAGTTTTATTTCATTTTTAGTTAATTACAGGTTTACAAGAAGTTGCATAGATAGTACAGATAGGTCCCATCTACTCTTATTCCATTTTTTCCTAGTGGTTAGGTATATTTTTCATAATTTATATAATAGCAATATGTATGTATGGTTTCGTGCTATTTTATTACATGTATCCAAACCCATAACTACCACTGCAATCAAGATACAGCACTATTCCATTGCCAGAAGACCTGTGTTGTCAACATTTTACCAGTTTTAGTAAAGAAGACTTATATTTATGTAACTTTTGCATCCTCCATTTATAATATAGTTGTTTTAACTATTTTCTTTACTTACACTGAAATCGTCAGTTAGACTTTTTGCTTTAATCGTCAAATATAATTAGAAGACTCAAGAAGGAGAAATTCTATTGTGTTTACCATATTTTTGCTCTTTTTGTTTTCTTTCTACCTTTCTTATGTTCTAAAATTCCTTTTATTTTTCATTTTTGCTTATAAAACTACCTTTATCCATTTTTAAAGAGTTGGTATTGTTGACAAATTCTCTTAGTTTTCCTTCATTTGAGTATGTCTTTATATCCTCTTCATTCCTGAAGGATATTTTCACTGTGTATACAATTTGGGGTTGAAAGTTCTTTCCTTTCAGTGCTTAAAAAATTTGCTTCTCCCTTCTGGGCCTCCATTATTTCAAATGAGAAATTGCTTTTCCTCTATAAGGTAAGGAATCATTACTGTCTCGTTGCTTTCAAAAATTTTTATCTAGTATTCTGAAGTTTGATTATAAATGTCTTGGCATGAATTTCTTTGAGTTTGTCCTATTAGAAGTTTGTTCAGCTTCTTGAATATATAGTTTATATCTTTCAGCAAATTTGGAAATTTTTCAGCCATAATTTGTTTGATTTTTTTTTTCAGCCCCACTCTTCTTTTGCTCTCCTTCTTGTCTCTGATGATGCAGTTGTTGGTTCTTTTGCTATAGTCCCACACATTCCTATATTTTTGTTCTTTTTTCAGTCTGTTTTCTCAGGTTCAGATTGGGTAATTTCCATTGCTCTATCCACTGATTCTTTTCTCTGACCTCTGCATTCTACTGTTGATCCTTACTAGTGAGATTTTTGAATTTTCAATTCATAACTTTTTCAGCTCTAAAAGTTTTCATTTGATTCTCACTTATATCTTCTATTTCTTTGCTGTGACGTTTTCTTTTTTCATTGTGTCATTTATGTTTTTAATTGTTTGTTGAAGCATTTTTATGATGACTGCTTTAAAAGCCTTGTCAGGTAATTCCAACATGTGTTATCTCACATGGGTATCTATTCATTCTCTTTTTCTCCTTCACATTGCGATTTTCCTGATTCTTCTTATGACACATGATTTTTTATTGTCTTATGGACATTTGGAGTATTAGAAGACTCTGGATTTTATTTACATCTTGTCTTTTAGTAGAACCCCTCTTATAGCAAGCAAGTTCCTGGTAGCAAGCAGGCCCCTCCCCCTGTAACCACTCATCCGCTCCTGTAACCTCAGCTTTCGCAACCCTTCTTGGTTCTGGCCACCAGCGAGCAGCCAATCACCTCCCTCAAGTGTAACTAGTTACCATATTAGGAAAATGCTACCAGCCATTCTGTCCTTAAATATCTTGTATCAGCCCCTGATAAGGGCTCAGACTTTCAGAGGCTACTTGACTGAGCCCTATGGCCACAGACTAATAAAACCTACTTCCTGAAACTTCAGAGCCTTGATCCCAGTTCATTCTGTTTCCGTGTAACTTTCCTGGAGGCTTGCAGCCTCGTTCCTGGTTTCACACTACACTCTGACACCATGACAGTGGAGAAAGAGAGTTACTGCCTTGCTAGTGCAAAGTGGGGTTGAAGATTCAGATTCCTCACACACTCTCATTTGGCTGTATTTAGAGGAAGAAATGTGTGTTTCATTACCACTTATTACTAAGGTTGTTGGGTTTAAGCTTCCCCACTAGGCCTCCATTGCCACCTCCCTTGCTGGAAAGCAGACTGGAACATTGTTACTGTTTCCCGCATGACCTCTACCAACAAAGCCTTATTACTACAAGATGTTGGTGAAAATTCTTTCTTCTCATTCTTTCGCCACTGAATGAGAAGAAACAGGTGCCTCTTTAACCCCAGGGTGGGGATGAATGTCCTGGCTCTTCTTGGTCTTCTGTAATACCACCCCAGTGGAGGATAGAGACTGATGTGTTACACTTGAGCAAAGGTAGCTGCCTCAGGTTCCCCATTTGGTCTTTAATGAGAAGATTGTGGGTGTGTGGCATTTGGCTGTTATAGGGTGCTTATTGCCTAAAAGTCTGTCTTACTATTGTCCTTTTCCTGATCCTTTGCATAAAGAGACTAGACATTTCTTGGGGTTGCTCCTATTGGTATTTATGGTGAAAAGATAGGTGTTAATTCTTCTTTGAATGTTTAGTAGAATTCAGCAGTTAAGCCATCTGCTCCTGGATTTTTCTTTGTTGGGTTTTTTATTACTGGTTCATTCTCTTTCCTTTTTCAAGATCTGTTGAGATCTTTTATTTCTTCTTGAGTCAGTTTAGATAACTTTTACATTCCTATGAATTTTTCTTTTTCATCTAGGTTATCTAATTTGTTGCCATACGATTGATCATAATATTCTCTTATGACCCTTTTCTGTAGGATCAATGGTAATGTCCCCCATTTCATTCTTGATTTTAATGACTTGCATCCTCTATTTTTTTCTTGGTCTTTCTTGCTAAAGACTTGTCTAATTTATCTTTCAAAGAACCATCTTTTGGTTTTGTTCATTTTGTTTTTCTCTTCTGTTCATCTCCTATCACTACTATTTCCTTCTTTCTGCTCACTTTGTATTTCGGTGTTCCTCTTTTAATGTAGCCACTTAACAGTTAGAAATTTCCCTCTGAGCACTGCCCTTGCTTCATCCCGTAAGTTATGGTATGTTCTCGTTTCATTTTCACTTGTCTCTAGGTATTTTCTAATTTCTCTTGTGATTTTTTCTTTGACCCATTTGTTGTTTAAGTGTGTTTAATTTCCATATATTTGTAAATTTTCCAATTTTCCTTATTGTTTTCTAGCTTCCTTCTATTGTGGCCAGGGAAATTTGTTTGTATAATTTCAGTCTTTTTAAATTTACTAATATTTGATTCATGATCTAATATATGATCTATTCAGGAATGAGGAGAGGCAGTGCACTCGAGAAGAATGTATATTTTGCTGTTGGGTGGAGTGGCTTATATATGTACATTAGCTGTAATTGATTTATAGTGTTTTTCAAGACCTTTATTTCCTTATTGATCTTATGTCTAATTCTGTACATTATTGAAAGTCATGTATTAAAATCTCCAGCTATTATGATATAATCATCTACTTCTTCCTTCATTTCTGTCAGATTTTATATTATATATTTAGAGCTCTGTTGTTAAGTACATAAATATTTATAATTATTATATCTTCTTGGATTAAACATTTTAGCAATATTTGTATATATAATGTTGTTCGTTGTCTCTTATAACCTCTTCTCTTTGTAATCTATTTTGAATTTAAGTTTATTTTGCCTAGCAGTAATATAGCCATTCCAGCTCTATTTTGGTTACTATTTGCATGGGTTATCTTTTTCTACTCTTTTGCACCCACCCTCTGTATCTTTATATCTAAAGTGAGTGTCCAGTAGACAGCATATGAATGGATTGTGTTTTTTACCCACTCTACCAATTTCTGCCTTTTAATAAGAGAGTTTAACCCATTTACATTTTAAAAACATATTTGTTTGATTTAGAATTGTATTTTAATAGGGTTTGTTTTGTTTTATTACCTTTAAGTCTTTCGAATGATGTTTCATTGTCTTCTGGCTTGCATTGTTTCAAATATGAAGTCTGCCATCATTCTTATGTTTATATCTATGTTTGTAATATGTTTTTTTTCCTCTGGCTACTTTTGATTTTTTTTCTTCATCACTTGTTTTCAGCAAGTTTTTTGTGATATGCATTGGTTGTTGTATTTTAATTTATCCTATTTACGCTTCATTTAATTTCTTGGAACTGAGTTTATAGTTTTTACCAAATTGGAAAATTTTGGACAATGGATTTTTTTTTTCGGTGTGCTGAATGGCAGTCTCACGTTTCATTGTGTATCGTGTTTTTGCAGCACCATTTGTTGTATTTTTGTTTGTTTGTTTTGCTTGTTTGTTTGGTTTGGGGGAAGAGCATGGACTGGGAATCAAACCCGGGTATCCTGCATGGCAGGTGAGAATTCTACCACTGAACTACCCTTGCACACCCTTGAATAATTTTTTTTTAAGTTTTTCTTCTCTTTTCTTCTCTCCTGGGGTTCCAAGTTTCCAGTTGCTTTTTATTGCCCCATAAATCAATGAGTTTATGAATTTTTTTACAGATTAATCTTCTGTGTATCAGTTGAATAATTTTTATTGCTGTGACTTTGGGTTCATTGTGTTTTCTTCAATAATGTCTAATATGCTGTTAAGCACCCTCCAGTGAATTTTTCATTTCACATTTTGTATTTTTCTGCTTTTGAGATTCTCTTTGGATATTTTATTCATGTCTTCCAATCTTCTCTTCATTATCTTCATGTTTCCCTCTAATTCCTTTATTGTACTCATAATAGTGCTGTTAAAACGTTTGCCTTTCTGTTAATTTCTGGGACTGTTTTTATTCAATAACTTTTCTCCTAGATCACATTTTCCAGTTTTTGGCATATTTAGAACTTATTTGATACAGTGTATTTCAAATATTACATTGTGTGTCTGGATTTTGTTGTCTTCCTTTATCAAGTGTACATGTTTGTTTTGGTAGGCAGTTTATGTATTTTCAAGTCAGTGTAGATCCTTTTGAGAATTGTTTTTAAGCTTTGTTGGGGCAGATTTTTATTCCAGGATAGGTTTATACCTGCCAGTATTGGTTACATTACTTTTCTGAGGTCTCTTAATGCCATAGGTTTTTAGTAATATCTTTACAATCTTTCTGTTTAGAATTTGAGTATTTGCCAGCAGGTATTAGCTCAGGGAATTTTACAGTTCATTTTATAGTCTACTGGTAGTTCCTTGTACTGCCTCATGATTTCTCCCTTCTCATGTACAATTTAGTATTTACCAATATACTTAAGGAGACCCATACAGAGATTTCTAGAATTATTGTACTGCACAGCTTTCTCAACACCCACACTCTGCCCCACGAATTCCAGCTACCTTAGCCCACCCATACCCTGATCTCTCTTTTCTCCAACCATGAAGTTGACCATTCTCTGTTAGGTTCTCCCTAGTACACAAAGTACCTTTGCTCAAAAGCCGGGGCAATTCATTAATTTGCATTTAGTTAAAAATCACAGTCCTATGCTAATTGTTGCTCAGTGTCTCATAGTAACTGTTTCATAAGTTTTACTCAACTTTCTGTTAGTTTTCCGTGCTTCTGGTAGTTTACATCAGGAGATCAATCTTGTCCCATTTACTCCAATATGGCGGGATGAGAAATTCCCCGTATCTCTTTTTTTCTTCTTTAAACATAACAACATACAAACACGAACATTCTTACTATATGAGCATTCCATTCCTGGTATATAATCAAAAACTCACAATATCATCACCATGATCATTTCTTAGAACATCTGCATCAATTCAGAAAAGGAAATAAAAAGAAAAACGAAAAGAACTCTTGCATACATATCCCTTACTATTCTCTCTCATTGACTGCTAGAATTTCCATGTACCCAATATATTTTAGCCTTTGTTTCCCCTATTTTTTCTCTACTCCTTACTGCTCCCTTTCATTGATCACTAACATTTCAATCTACTAAATTTATTTTTTAACATTTGTTCCCCCCATTATTTATTTATTTTTAATCCACGTTTTACTCATCTGTTCATACCATAGATAAAAGGAGCATCAGACACAAGGTTTTTACAACACACAGTCACATTGCAAAAGCTGTATCATTATACAGTTGTCCTAAAGAAACATGGCTACTGGAACACAGCTCTGCATTTTCAGGCAGTTCCCTCCAGCTTCTCTGTTACACCTTACTAAAAAGGGGATATCTATTTAATGCATAAGAATAACCTCCAGGATAACCTCTTGACTGTGTTTGAAATCTCTCAGCCATTGACACTTTGTCTCATTTCTCTCTTCCCCCTTTTGGTCGAGAAAGTTTTCTCAATCCCTTGGTGCTGAGTCGCAGCTCATTCTAGGATTTCTGTCCCACGTTGCCAGGGAGGTTTACACCCCTGGGATTCATGTCCCATGTAGAGAGGGGAAGGGCAGTGAGTTTGCTTGTCGTGGTGGCTCAGAGAGTGAGACCACATCTAAGCAACAAAAGAGGTTCTCTTGGTGTTGACTCTTAGGCCTAACTTTAAGTGGGCTTAGCCTATCCTTTGTGGGAATAAATTTCATATGAAAAACCCCAGGATTGATGGCTTGACCTATTGCTTTGGTTGTCCCCACTGCTTGTAACAATATCAGGAATTCTCCACATGGGAAAGTTGAATTTTCCGCCTTTCTCGCCATTCCCCCAGGGGGACTTTGCAAATACTTTTTTACTCACTGTTCAAATCACTCTGGGATTTATTGGGGCATCACTCTGGACAAACCTACAGAATCTCATACCCTACTCAAGGTTCCATGTTCTTATGGTCTTCAATTAAGCTGTCCACATAAGTTATATTAGGAAATGCGCTAGTCAAAATATAAATTTTGTACTAAATAAACATTTTTTGCTTTCGTCTCACACATAAATTAAAGTTTTAAAATATGAATTTCCATCTATTTTCAACACCCTGCAGTATTGACATTCCTTTGTTCTTCCTCATGCAAAAACATTTTTTAATTTGTACATTTAGTCACTATCATTGTACACTCTAGGCATTCCTAGATTATATCATCTCAGTCTTTATCATCTATCTTTCCTTCTGATTTCATTTGTGCCCCCAGGCCTCCTCCCTCTATCATTCTCACATTCAGCTTCATTCAGTGTACTATCATTATTGTATTGCAGCTAGCCCATATCTCTTTTTAAATAGCTGTCTTATTTTATAGTAGACATTCATTTGCTGGGAAATAATTTTTTCACAGTAAAATTATCTTTATATTTCTCTTTCTAGCTTTACTGAAGCAGCAGTTGAAATTCTTAATACTCCTGAAATCCCAGCCAAACTTCCTGACCCTGAAAGTACCTTACAACCAGTGCTCTCACTTGTCCCAAGGGAAAAGAAGGCCCCTCGTCCTCCAAAGAAGAAGTATCAGAAAGCAGGGCTGTATTCTGACGTTTACAAAACTACAGAGTAAGTAGTAGCACCAATCAGCTGAAATTCTTTTAAAGACCTGTTATTTTATGTTTCACAAGTATACTTTGAATATTTAAAAACGTAATGCAATATTTTTAAATTGTACCATGTTTTATGGAACTGATTACAGCCCTTGGTCTTTATCTACTCTCTGCCTTTCTAGATTACATAACTATAGTTTGCATTCTAATAATGATTTTTTTTGTTAACTAAATTGTAAAAAAAAAAAAATGGCATTATCTGTATAGCTGAAATGATCTTCATTTTGATCTGCATTCATTTATCATTGATTGAATGCTTTCTTTGTTCCAGGCACTTTGCCAGAATAAAGAGAATAAAATTCCCTTCCTATTTTTCATAGTTTCATACTGCCTGGAATAGAATGATATTGAACATATGATTACAACCTCATAAAACACTCTAAGAAGTGTTAAAGCTCCAAAGAAATAACAAAACCTGTATGAAGTAAGAGATATTTCATAGAGTATAGTTGAATTTAGTTGTGGAGGTAGAATATGAGTTTGCTCTATTGAAAAGAACATGTTAGAAAGAATAGCGTGTACAGAGGCACATAGTAGCATGCAAAGATTTCTCATATATCAGAAAAACTTTAAAGTTCATTGTTTCTGAAATATAGTGTTGTTGTAGAAAATAATCATAGCTTGATAAAGACACTACATGAACATGGATTCAGCAGACTCTAATATGTGAATATACTAAGTCTATATCGTGTGATGCTATTGGTAATCAAAAATGAGATTCTTAGAAAAAGAGATGAAATGTGCAGAGTTGTGATGTAAGATAACTCTGGCAACAGGGTAGAAAATGAATTGAATGAGAGAGATGCTAGTGGCAGAAACACAGTATCCATCAAAAGGTCCTGAGGGTTTGAACTCAGGCAATTATGAGCAAAATTGAAAGATGAGAGGTTAGATTTTAGAGATATATCTGTGTTGGTGTGGTTGAAGTGAATAACATGTAAACCAGAGCACTTTCTGTATTATACATTCAAAAGATTTGTCATTGATTTGTCATTGAGGTAGATATTTGTTCTAGTTTGCTAGCTGCCAGAATGCAATATCCCAGAAACAGAATGGCTTTTAAAAGGGGTGATTTAATGAGTTGCTAGTTTACAGTTTTAAGGCCAAGAAAATGTCCCAATTAAAACAAGTCTATAGAAATGTCCAATTTAAGGCATCCAGGGAAAGATACCTTTGTTCAAGAAGGCCGATGAAGTTCAGGGTTTCTCTCTCAAGTGAGAAGGCACATGGCGAACACAGTCAGGGCTTCTCTCTCAGCTGGAAGGGCACATGACGAACACAGTGTCATCTGCTAGCTTACTCTCCTGGCTTCCTGTTTCATGAAGCTCCCCGGGAGGCATTTTCCTTCTTCATCTCCAAAGGTTGCTGGCTCGTGGACTCTGCATCTCATGGCTACATCATTCTGCTCTCTCTGAATCTCTCTCTCCAAAATGTTTCCTCTTTTATAGGACTTCAGAAACTAATCAAGACCTACTCAAATGGGTGGAGACATGTCATCCCCTAATCCAGTTTAACAACCATTCTTGACTAAATCACATCAACCAGGGAGATGATCTCATTACAGTTTCAAATATACGGTATTGAATAGGGATTATTCTACCTTTATGAAATGGGATTTATATTAAAACATGGCTTTTCTTAGGGGGCACACTTCCTTTCAAACCAGCACAATATTCATAAAAGATCTTTTTTATTTTGAGGTCTTAAAAATGTTTTATCAGTTAAACTTAGTTTCAGCTGCCAATAATAGGAAGTCCTTCCAGTTAACCAAAGCTTTATAAAGATAGACATTGGTCTTGATCAAGCTGAGTGAGAAGCTTTGAACAACCAACAAGAAACATCTTTTTCTCAGAGCTCCAGGAAACAAAGGTTTGTAATAACAGGACAAGTGCTGAATCAAAAAAAAAGGCCACTTCAAAGAGGGAGGCTCTTCCAGTGCCCTAGATGGCCTCTCCGCAACCCTCATCAACTTGACATGGAGCCAACAGACTCCAGTGTGGATCCTTGGTCCCAATTCCAGAGGGAGCACAGTAACCCTCATGCACATGCTTGGAATATTTATGTCTGGTGGTGGCCTGAAGGGACTTTCTGCATGTATGTAAAAGGTAGCTCACAGAGCTCTCTTACAGAATACCATGGAAATGTTGTAAAGTGGATTCTTAGGGCATAGATTTGCTGGCTGTGGGACATGGGGTGCAGTACCCGGGACCATGAAGGAACTGTTTCCCAGGGAAGAAGGGTGATTCATGTCAGTACAGCATATGTCAAGCATAGGTCAATCTACAGAGACAGGAAAGGGTGTTTTCTTTTTTCCTTCTTTCTTTTGGTTACTTCCTGGCATTCAAGGTAAGCTCTGTCATTAAGCATACCAGTATACACGTTGTGGAAGTCCAGAGGGAAAAGAAAGAGAAAAAGGAAAGATTGTTTTCTCTCCTGTAATTCTACACTGGAAAGATGTGAATGTGCTTTAAAAAGAAAAGGAAGAAACATACATGTAATTACAATAAAGCTTAATGCTTTGCAGAGCTTAGAATCTTTTCAGCACAAACAGCATGCTGTGCAGTGAAGAAAATGCATAACAGAGGAGAAAGCTAGAAATCTGGAGGAATGGGTAAGGAAGACAGTATCAACAGAACGGACAAAATGATTAAGACACATCTGCATCTACTTAGGTTGAAACTCAGAAACTTCAGGATAACGCCATTAACAGGTTCCATTCTAACACTGGCCCATGTAATTTAAGTTTGGTATTGCAAAACATTCAAGTGTCTCTGTCCCTTGAAATTGATAATCATATTTAAAGTGCAGTCATTCATGGTTATAATCTTGTTTTGCTTGCTTCCATAGCTCTATTTATCCTAAGGTAATTGAAGTGGGGGGTTGGATTGGAGCCCAAGTTTAAATAAAGTTCTGTTTAAGTTGCACTGAAAATAGATATTCAAAAAAGAAAAAAAAACTTTTCACTTGACATTGGTTATGCCATCAAGTGTGTGTATTCTGCTGTCCTTGGAACTCCTTAGTTCTAAACAACTTTGGAGAAGGCAGCTTAATGTGGCACTCTGCCTGCTTGAACAGGTGGCTTTTTAAGGAATGCTAGCAGGGCTTGTGCACTCTGGAGTAGATGCAGATGTGTTTTAATCACTTTGTCCACTCTGTTGACACTGTTTTCCTTATCTATTTCCCAAGATTCCCAGCCTTCTCCTCTGCCATGCATTTGCTTCACAATAAAGCACAGTAAGCTGTTCGTTTCTGAAAGCGATTATAAACTCTGCATATCACTAAGCTTTATTGTGATTACATGTATGTTTCTTCTTTTTCCTTTTAAAGCACACCCACACCTTTCCAGGGTAGAAGTACAGGATAGACTGTATCTTTCATTTTTAATCCATTTTTCATTACTTTGTGTATAGACTTTAGAAATCTAATCCAGAGAAAAGCCAATTCAGAATTGAATGTAACTGAACATAGGCTAAAAGTATTTAGAAGGAGTGACATACAGCATGTTATCTGATTTTTTTGTAATTGCTGAATCTTTCAAGTTTTCATTTTCGATTCATGTAACAGGTGTGTTTTGAATTACACGATAGAGCAACCCTCCTCAAAAATAAAAGATGTATATTGTATTAACTTGATCAGTGCTCTTTATCAGTAATTTTCTTCCTATTTATTTATGTGAGATGACAATGTTCTAACGTAATTAAGGTGATATTTCAGTCCATTTTCAGAGTGAAAGTTTTTTTCAGAGCAGGGACATTTTAAAAATGCTGATTTTGGTTGATGATATTGACCTTTTGATACATAATCTGATTTTATTATTAATATTCTACTCCCCTATTTTAGGAATTTGATTAGGAGAAAGCACAAACATAGAAACAGAGAATTAAAAAGTGAACTTAATTGTAATTCTTAATCAGATGTTCCCAAAAATGTATTTAATGTTTTCCCATACATAATGACAGAATACTGCCTTTTTTCTTTTTTTTTTTTTTTTTTGGCGTTATCACCTGGATTAAAGTATTTCACAGCCTTCCTTGGGGCTTAAGTGTGCGATGTGACAATGTTCTATATATATAAATAATGCTTTGAAAATTTTCTTACAAAGAGAATGCATGCTTGTACTCCCTTTCCTCTTTTCTGCTCTCTGTAACGAAGACCTTATGGCTGGACCCTAGCAGCCATCTTGGAACATGTGGTGATCTTGGGAATTGGGGCCTAGTGCTGAGATAGAAGTAAACAGAAAAGAATGAACCTAGGTCCTGAAGATACTTTTAAGGTGCCACATTATCCCTGAACTGCACCCTGTGTGACTACTTTTAAAAGAAAGGGAAATAACTATCTATACTTTTCAACTTTTATTTTGAAATAATTTCAAATTTACAGAACAGTTGCAAAAATAATTTAAAATCCATTGAAAATGTCCACATATTGCCTTTCCCCAATTCATCAGTTTTATCATTTTGCCACCTTTCCTATTTCCTTCCTTCCTTCCTTCCTTCCTCCCTCACTCACTCCCGTTTCTCCCTCCTCTCCCATTCATTTATGTATTTTCTAAATATGTGAGAGCAGCTGGCACACATGATACTCCTTGAACACATAATACTTCCATGTACATCTCCTAAGAACAAAGATACTCACTTATGCAGTCACCTTGAGTGCAGTCATCAGGCTCAGAAAATTTAACTTTGATATAAAGCATTCACTCGGGATTCCAATTTTTATTAAACCCCAATAATGTCCTTTTGAACCTTTTCTCCTCCATTCTTAGATTCCATTAGTATCACATTGTGCATTTAATTGATATTATAACTTTAGTTTCTCTTTCTTTTCTTTTAAATTGTGGAATCATATGTATAACGTAAATCTTCGCAACCCAACCCCACACAAGCATACCATTCAGTGGGATTCATCATATTGACAATGTTACAGTATCCTCACTACCATCGATTACTAGAACTTTCCCTATATCCTAAACAGAAAGCTTACAGTCATTTTACTTTACCTCCCCATTGCACCCCATCCCTGTCAACCTTTATTCTAGTTTCTATCTCTGTGGGTTACAAATTCTCTGCTATTTTCTTTGTGGTTACCATGGGGCTTAAATTTAGCATCCTAAAACAATAACAATCTCATTTGCTTTGATACCAACTTAAAATCAATAGCATACATAAACTATGTTTGTTTACCCATCCATCCCTCACCTATATGTAGTTCTTCTCTCAAATTACATGTTTATTTATTATGAGACCAAAACCACTGATGTATCATTATTTTTTATGCATCTGCCTTTTAGCCCCAATAACATGTAAAAAATGGAGTTACAAATCAAAAATACAATCTGTATTTACTCATGTCATTATCTTTACTAGAGATCTTTTATTCTTTGATCACCACAAATTATAAAGTTGTCAGAAAAAAAATTTAGAGGTCATGGGCCACAGATCCAAACCAATGGCACTAAAAAGACACATTGTGAAAAGTTCCAGATCTTCAAAGAAATATGGATTTGATATTTTCCTTGGTTTCCAGATTCCCTGGTAGTTAGGGAGCAAAGCATTTAGTTTCTCCCCATTAAGTGTGTTTTACAGATGGTCTTTATCTAGTTGAAGAACTTCTCCTCTATTCCTAGATTGTTGAGAACTTTTATCATGAATAGATGTTGGAGTTTATCGAGTGCTTTTGTTACATCTGTTGATGTGATCGTATGGTTTTTCTTCTTAGCTTGTTGGTGTGATGGATTACATTAATTGATTTTAGAATGAATCAGATTTTGCATACCTGCAATAAATACCAGTTGGTTGTGTATATAAGTCTTTAGTCATTGTTTGGTTTCATTTGTTAATATTTTAATGAGGATTTTTGGATCTACATTTATGAGAGTTAGTGGAATATAGTTTTCCTTTACTGTCTTTACCTGCTTTTGGTGTTAAGATAATGCTGGCCTCCTAGAATGAGTTAGAAAGTGTTCCCTCTACTTCTGTTTCTGTAAGAATTTGTTGAATGTTGTTATCATTTCTTCATTAAGTGTTTGGTAGAATTCACCAATGAATCCATTTGGACCTGGTGCTGTTTGAACAGTTATTCATAATGGTATCATAAATACAAGATCTATATGAGGTAAACTATCTAAAGAAATCAACGATCTAAATAAATGGAGAGATATTCTATATTCATTGGCAGGAAGACACCTTAAGACTCAATATTGCTAAGATCGTCCATATTTGCATTACAAATTTAGTGTAATCCCAACCAGAATCCCAACATGTTATTTTGTGGATATTGACAAACTGATTATAAAGTTTATTTGCAAAGACACAATAACCAGAATAGACAGTACATTACTAAAGTGGAAAAGCAGAATTGTAGGAGTGATTCTACCTACTTCAAAACTTAATTATAAGGGGGTACAAGAGTAGTTCAGTGGTAGATTTCTTGCCTGCTATGCAGGAAGCCCAGGTTAGATTCCTGGCCCGTGCACTTAGCCCCGCCTCTCCCAAAAAAAAAGAAAGAAAAAGCACTATAAAGCTGCGTTAATTAGTACTCTGTAATATTGGTAAAAGAATAGACAAATAGATCAATGAAACAGAATAAAGAGCCCAGTAGATACACGCAAATTTTGTCAACTGATTTTTGACAGTAGAGTAAACACTATTCAGTAGAGAAAGGATAGTCCTTTCAACAAATGGTGCTTAACAACCGTACATCCACATTAAAAAAAAAATGTACACCTTTTGAAACTACAAAACTCTTAAGTAACGTAGGAAAAACTCTAGGTGACCTGTGTTTGATGATGAATTTTTTAGATATAACACCAAAGGCACATTCTATGAAAGAATAAATTGATAAGCTAGATTTCATTAAAATTGAAAACTTCTATAATGAGAAAGACACTGTTAGGAGAATGAAAAAGCCAAGCCACCAACTGGAAGACACTATTTGCAAAACACATCTTAAATATAGAACTTGAATAAAGGAGTTTATATTTGTTTAATATAAAAACTGAGCAGTAAAAGTTCCTTGAGGGACTGGAGAAAAAATACGGAACTATTAAACTTTCCCACCTGGGAAATCCCTAATACTCTCTCAAACATTAGGTACTCCCAAGTTAATAGGCAAAGCCCTTGATCTTGAAGGCTTGCTCTTATGAAACTTATTTCTATAAGGAAGAAGCTAAGCCTATCTATAATTACGCCTAAGAGTTACTTCCAGAGAACTTCATCTGTTGTTCAGATGTGGCCTCTCTCTATGTAAGCCCAACTCTACAGGGAAAATCATTACCCTCCTCCCTATGAGGGACATACCTCCCAGGGATGAACCTGGCCCTTGCACTGTGGTATCAACAATGCCTACCTGACGAAAAGGGGGAAAAGAAATGTAACAAAATAAGGAATCAGTGGCTGAGAGATTTCAATAGCCGAGAGGCTATTCTAGAATTTTTCTTATGCAAGGTTCAGCTAGGTATTGTTCATTTCCATGAAATGCGAAGCATCAACCAACAATATTCCTGTAAACCCTAAAAAAAAACCCAGGGTTCTATCAGAGACTCTATAAAAGTTTCTCTCACTAAGTTTATTTTTCAGAAACCTAAAATCTCCAGGTGGTTTCTATGCCAGATAAGCCCTGAAACACAGTTACCAGTCTCTCCAAGAACATCAACTAATTACATCCCTCTAACCCATGATGTTGACCCCTTTTCAACATGAAGAAGTCAGAATGATCATTGCCCAATATCCCTAAAAATTGGGAGAAGGGTCAAAGGAGAAAGAGGATTTGTAACAGAGAAGATAGGTTTTAACAAACGAGTATGGCTGCAGAATCATATTGATATTTCCTTTTAGTTGCTACTGTCTTAGAGTACTAGAAGGAAGTACTTGAGATTGTGAAACTGTAACCTATACCATACATTGAAATTTGTTCTATAAGTACTTGTTAAAATTTGAAATTTATCACTTTTTTGTATAGATGTTATATCTCACAGTTAAAAATGTTAATAGGGCGGTGAAGTGGTGGCTCAGTGTCAGAATTCTCGCCTTCCATGCCAGGGACCGAGGTTTGATTCCTGGTGCCTGCCCATGCAAAAAAAAGAAAAAAAAAAGGGTTAAAGAAAAAAAACAACAACAGCACTGAGCACTAAGAAAACAACCCAATAAAAAAGTGGGCAAAAGATCTGAACCTCACCAAAGAAAATATAGAGAAAGCAAATAAGCATATGAAGAGATGCTCAATCATTAGGGAATTGCAAATTAAAACAGGAATGAGAACAGGAAAAAAAAAAAAAAACAGGAATGATATACAACTACTCATCTGTTAGAATGGCTAAACTGAAAAAAAAAAACCTGATAATAACAAATGCTGGTGAGGATGTGGAGCAAAAGGAGCTCTCACTCATTGCTGGTGGGAAATGCAAAAGGGCTTACTCTGTTTTTAAGACAGTTTGACAGTTTTTTATAAAGTTAAATAGAGTTTTATCCTGCAATCCAGCAGTATGCTCCTCAGTATTTACCAAAACGAGTTGAAAACAGTTCTGTATAAAAATCTGTACATGAATGTTTAAATCAGGTTTATTTATAAGTGTCAAAAATGGGAAGCAACCAAGATGTTCTTCAAAAGGTGAATGGATAAACAAATTGTATATCATACAATGGAATAATATTTGGCAGTAAAATGAAATGAACTGTCAATCCACAAAAAGACATAGAACTTTAAATGCATATTACTTAATCAAAGAAGCCAGTTTGAGAAGGGTACATACTGTATAATTCCAATGATGTTACATTCTGGAACATGCAAAACAACAGAGAAAATAAAGAGATCAGTGGTTGCCACAAGTTGGGAAGGAGGAGGATAAAGATACATCGTTGGAACACGGGATTTTTAGGGAAGTGAAACTATTTTATGTTATACTGTAAATTATGGATGACATTATGCATTTGGCAAAAGCCATAAAACTATGTAATACAAATAGTGAACCCTAATGTAAACTATGGACTTTAGTTAATAGTAATGTATTAATATACTGGCCCATCAATTGTAACAAATGCACTACACTAATGCATTGTGTTAATAATAGGGACAATGGTGAGTTTAGAGAGAACAGGTATATAGGAGCTCTGTACTATCTGCTAAAAGTGTGAAGCCTAGTGTCTAAAGCCCTGTTACTAAGCTGAGATGATATACGTAAAATGCCTGGCATACAGTAGGCAGTCAGAGTAAACCTTAGCTCTTCTGCATCTCACTCTCCCAAGAGTGTTTTCTATCCCCTTTTCTCTGTAATCACCCATCATGTTTTAGCTAAAGGTAACTCCTGCCTCTTATTTGAAAAAATGAATAAATTTTTTAATAATAAATGATATTTGCAACCAAAGGTCACATCCAGTATTGGATTATATTAGATTGCATTAACAGAAATTTTATTGAGGAACTCTCCACATTTGGTTTGGCTCCTAATGGAGAGTGGAACGTATCATGCTATAACTGTATGTATTCTCAGGAATTAAAGATGGTGTTTGATTAAAGTTTAGTCTGCCACTTGTAGGAATGGGGGAGATTTTGGAAGGTTTCCATCATCCCATTTAGATTTTCTTCTGTTTCTTATAGACACTTGGCTATGTCCTTTTTTTTTTACAAAAGTTACATTTAATTTTTAGTGTAATAAAGGTTACAGGTAAACAGCTACACATAAAGAGTGAAAAGGCCTATTACACAAATGTATAAATCTCTGTAGAAAGCTCATATCAATGTTTCCTACCTTTGTCTCCTATGCTTGTTAGCCAGGTCACATCTTGGGGCTCTGAATAACTAGAGCTCTTGACTGGGGGGGGGGGGGAATAGCCTCCAAACTACTATCTAATATGTCCTTTTTTATCACTAGGAAAAAATGTTTGTACCTATCAGCAGCTGTGTTGTTATAGCCCCCTCTAGTGAGAGTAATTATAATAGTGACAGTACTGTAAGCTAGAATTTTGGGAAATGAAACACCCAATGATACTTTTTAAAATAGTTTTATTAGATCTGTAGTAAGAGCACAATAATATAATTAGCACTGTACAACTTTAACATATCTTAGAAATTATCTAATCCACCTTTCTCAGGGCCTAGAAAAGTAAATTTCATATGTGATAGCAGCTGTCTTCCCTGACTATACTATTTTCCTCCCAGTTTTTTATTTTAAAATTTTCAAATATTCAAACCTACAGAAAAGTTGAAGGAATGGCTAAATGAACACCCATCTCCCTTAACTTGGATTTATCACTTATCAACATTATTCCCCATTGTTTTATCTCTCTACACACATACACACTCTTGTTTTAATCTAGAATCTAAAGTTCATATATTATGTGTGATTCTTATGTCTTTCTGTTCTTTTAATCTAGGACATTCCCCTACCTTTTTTTTAAATGACCTTGACCCTTTTTTACAACTCAAGGAGTTGTCTTGTAGAATGTCCCGCATTCTGTATTTATCTAATCATTTTTCATGATTGAACTCTCAGGTTAAGTATTCTTGGCAGTAATATTTTATATGTCCTCATGCACCGTATCAAAAGGCATATGATAAGATTGTTCCACTGTTGGTGATGCCATTTGACCGCTTTGTTAGGGTGGGTGACCCATCAGCTCTCTCTATTGTAACATTTTTCCTATTGTACTTAGTAAGTGTAGTGTAGGATAGTTCTGAGGCTATGGCGTTTTCTCCAGTAGTCTTCTTTATCTAATGTCTTTAACATTCATTGATGATCCTTGCCTAAATTAATTATTTCACTGTTAGTTGCAAAATGGTAATTTTTCTAATTCTGTCATTTCTTCAGCATTTATTAGCTGAGATTTTTCTGAGAAGATAAGCTTTCCTTTTTCTTCCAGTTTCATTCTCTATTTCTCTTTCCCTTTGAATTTAATTATGGACTTAAGAATTTTAAAATTTTAATATGTTATCATTCATTACTATCATTTTGGGTAATAATACTCAAAATTTCCAAGATTTGACCATGGAGCCCGTTTAAGGTGATTCTTGTGTCGTTAGACATATCCTCATTCATTTTTATTTTATTTTATTTTATTTTTTAATTTTTTATTAATTAAAAAAAATTACAAGAAACACAAACATTCCCAAAACATACACTCAGCAATTGACAATATCATCACATAGTTGCATATTCATCATGATGATCATTTCCCAGAACATTAGCATCAATTCAGAAAAAGAAATAAAAAGACAACAGAAAAATATAACAAACAGAAAAAAAAAATTTTATAGGCCATGCCCCTTACTGATCCCTTTCATTGATCACTAGCATTTCAAACTAAATCTATTTTCACATTTGTTCCCCCTATTATTTATTTTTATTCCATGTGTTCCTCTCATCTGTTGACAAGGTAGATAAAAGGAGCATCAGACACAAGGTTTTCACAATCACACAGTCACATTGTGAAAGCTATATCATTATATAATCATCTTCAAGAAACATGGCTACTGGAACACAGCTCTACATTTTCAGGCAGTTCCCTCCAGCCTCTCCATTACATCTTGGATAACAAGGTGATGTCTACTTAATGCATAAGAATAACCTCCAGGATAACCTCTCAACTCTGTTTGGAATCTCTCAGCCATTGACACTTTGTCTCATTTCACTCTTCCCCCTTTTGGTGGAGAAGGTTTTCTCAATCCCTTGATGCTGGGTCTCAGCTCATTCTAGAGTTTTTCTCAATCCCTTGATGCTGAATCTTAGCTCATTCTGGGATTTCTGTCCCACGCTGCCAGGAAGATCCACACCCCTGGTAGTCATGTCCCACATAGACAGGGGGAAGGTGGTGAGTCTGCTTTCTGTGTTGGCTGGAGAGAGCGGCCACATCTGAGCAACAAAAGAGGTTCTCTTGGGGGTGACTCTTAGGCTTAATTTTAAGTAGGCTTGCCTCATGCCCTGTGGGGTTAAGTTTCATATGAACAAACCCCAAGACTGGGGGCTCAGCCTATAGCTTTGGTTGTCCACACTGCTTGTGAGAATATCAAGAATTCAACTTGGGGAAGTTGAGTTTTCCCCCGTTCTCACCATTCCCTGTAGGGGACTTTGCAAATACTTTTCCACTCACTGATCAAATCACTATGGGATTCATCAGGGCATCACCTGGACAAACCAACAAAATCTCATGACCTATACAAAGTTCCATGTACTTAAGGTGTTCAGTCAACTATCTACATAAGTCATATTAGGAGATGCACTAGTCAAAGTATAGATTTGTACCAAACAAAAATTTTTTGCTTTAGTCTCAAACATTAGTAGAAATTTTTAAATATTAATTACCATCTATTTTCAGCACACTGCAGTAACGACATTCTTTTGTTCTTCCTCATGCAAAAACATTTTTAAATTTGTACATTTAGTCACTATCATTATACACTCTAGGCATTCCTAGATTATACCATCTCAATCTTTATTGTCTATCTTTCTTTGTGATTTCACTTATGCGCCAGCCCTCCTCCCTCTATCATTCTCATATGCAGTTTCATTCAGTGTTTTAACAAAATTGTATTACAGTTAGGTAATATTGTGCTGTCCATTTCTGAGTTTTTATATTCAGTCCTGTTGCACAATCTGTATCCCTTCAGCTCCAATTACCCAATATCTTACCCTATTTCTATCTCCTGATGGTCTCTGTTACCAAGGAAATATTCCAAGTTTATTCACTAATGTCAGTTCATATCAGTGAGACCATACAGTATT
>PVIY010025211.1:0-37014 GCA_004026745.1 Myrmecophaga tridactyla
TTTGTATGTTTAGCCTTGCCTCTGGGTCTGGAACTAATCCTTTCATAAATCTGGGCATGATTTAAGGATTACACTTTGAATATTCAGATGGCTCAGGAGCACCTATTCGACTTTGCAGTTTATCCTCCTTTGACCATGTGCCTTGGCTCCATTAATTGATCTTCTGCTTAAGTTGACCAAGCTTCCATCTTGAACTTCATTTTAGTTGCTGGATGCCTATTTTTTTCTGCTGGCCCACATTCTCAGGTATCTTAGTTCATCAAAGACTAAGGTCATGAATTGCCCTTTTCAGACTCCCATAGGTTCTGGAGGCTTATCCTTAGTTTCAGTGGTATTCCCCACTAAATGCTACCAGTCCTATAGACCTATTTTGATTATTTAGTTTTTACTTTTCTTAAGTTTGTTTTTGATTGTATTCCATTTGCCTACTGGAATACCTAATGCATTGTTTCTTATTGTACAAGGTATTAGACCTGACCTCTTATCTAAACTTCTGTCTTTATCCTGTTCTCTAGGATAAAGACTAGCTTGCTGCTAGTTTTTATAAATAAAGTTTCATTGTAACCCAACCAAGTTCTTTCCTTTATATATTTTTTATGGCTGTTTGTTTGTTCTGTAAAGGCAGGATCGAATAGTTGTTACAGAGACCATATGGTTCTCAAAGCTGAAAGCATTTACTCTTTGGCCCTTTACTAGAAAAATTTTGCCAACTCCTAGTATAGTGTATAGTCCTGTACTTTTCATTTGGCACCTATTTAAAACATTGTACTTTACATTAGCAGAGATTTTATGAAAAAATTTAGCATTTTTATTCAAATATTTTCCTTGTAAGTTTTCAGTTTGCTTAATCCAATATTAGATAGAAAAGGTCCCAGACCTCTTGTTAACTGTTTTTTTCTCTTTTTTTCATCACCGTATTGTTAAAGAAAAGTGACTCATCCAAACCACATTGAATTAAGTCATTATTATAATTAACTGTATATATCTGTATATATATACAGATATATATATATATATGGTGGTGTGACGGTGGCTTAGTGGCAGAATTCTCATCTTCCATGCTGGAGACCTGGGTTCGATTCCTGGTGCCTGCACATGCAAAAAAAAAAAAAAAAAAAAAAAAAAAAAAAAAAAAGTAAAATGTATATATACAGATACCTCTTGCCTTTTTTTAGTCATGTATTCATAGTAAAGTAAGTATTCACTAATTAATGTTAAATTTATCTTCTAAATACTTTACAATATATCCATTTCTCTCCATCTTTACTTCTGTCACTTTAGTGCAACTATATCATGTCTTGTCCCTTTTCAGTCTATTTTCTGCCGTATACCAGATGAGCTTTTTGAAAAATTCATATGTGATTATAGCACATCCCCTTCACTGACTTCCTTCTAATTAAAGGATACAATGTCAAATCTGGTCTATCCCTGATTAAACATTCAGTTCCTCAGAAGCTTCTTTTTGTCTTAGAGCTTTTGGAAGCTATTCCATCATTTCTGCCGTGCACCTCTCCTTCTCTTTCAACTATTTATATCAATTTATCCTTCAAAACCCAGCTGAAAAGTTAGTTGCTCAAAGAAGACTTCTTTAAGTAGAATATAGGTTCTATGAGGACAGGTGTTATGTCTTTATTTATGCCCCTGCTATATTCCCAGCAACTAGCATTTAGTTGGAAAAGTCTAAATGTGGTAAGTGTTTATATGTCTGCATTTTTGGTGAGCATTCAGAATATAAATAGTTTAAATATTCTAGTAATAACTAGGGATCACTTCTTTTTTTGCCCCTCTGACACACATGATATAGTGGATAGGAGCAAAGACATATATCTTTGTTAGTGGATTAGCAAACTCAGTTACTTAAAATAAGGCATAGGCTTATATAGGAAATTCAAAATTATGGGAGATAATTATAAGAAAGAACACACTGTGATTGAAATTACTTGTCAGAAATTGTTGAAATAGAATTTTTATATGGATTCTTGTATCTGGGGTTCCCAAGACTGCCTCCACATCTGAAGATTCACTAGAAGGACTCACAAGATTTAGCATATAGTTGTATTCATGGCTAAGACTTAATATAAGAAAATAGTAAGATTGCATAGCCGGATTATGAGGGAAAAAGACAGGCAGAGTTTGGAGAAATCCGTGCATAGGCTTCCTTATGCTCTCTGGCTTCTGTGATGTATGCTTGTGCTTACTCTTTCTCCAGCAACAACAACAACAAAATGCAGTAACACACTCAGTGATTCAGTGCCCAAGGTTTTTGGGGGACTCGTCCCATAAGTACCCTCTGCCTGGCATGTTGCAATATTCCAGACTCCCAGAAGGAAAGCAGGTGTTCATCAAAAAGCATTTTTTTTTTTTTGTACAAATATTTAGGTACAGTACCCACCCCCACCCCCCGTCTCCCTTCCGTTCATGAATGGAGGCAGGCAAAGTTACTATATGCCAGCCAAGGGCCAATCTTCCAACCTTCTAAGGATAGCAGCCTCACACCTGCCAATTTAAGTCTTTTCTGCACAGTTTTTAAAATAGTGTTTATATTACCTAACAATATCTGATTTTTATTTTGGTCAGGAAGGTGACTAGTTTTAGCTGGACACTTTTCTACCCTGAACAAACTAAGAAAGGAAATGAGTAAGGAGCTCCTAATCCCAGTTATTCCAAGAATTTTTTCAAGTCTTCTTTAGGGAAAGTTTGAATGCCTATTGGGCACAGTTAACTTTCTTTGCAATGCTTAAGCCATAGCATCTCCTTTCTGTTTTTCAAAAACCAAACTTTCTTACTGCAGGGCTTTTATTGTGTTCTTTTTGCCTGGCCTGTCCTTAGTTTTTTTGGCTTATCTTCACTTATCTTTTTGTCTTAATTTAGACTTCATCTACTTGTGTCTCATTGCTCTCTTCCTCACTCATTGCTTAGGTCAGCTACTTCCAGACCTTTCAACTCCACTAAAATTGTTTACTTGTCTTTTTTCTTTCCCAGAAGAGCATATTCCCATCCTAGCACATGGTGTGAAGGAGCAAATGAATTAAAATTTTGGGTTGGGAGGAAAGAGGAGATTTGAAGGAGGAGCCAGAAATAATAAAAATTTTTATGACAATTTTGAGAATTAAATATTTAATAGCTCACAATTGTGATGTCCAATACTTTGGCCACCAGCCAGATATGCTGTTGAGTACTTATATGTGGCTAGTCCGAATTGAGATGGCTGTAAATGTAAAATATGTATGAGTTTCAATGTTTTTTTTATAAAAACAAAAGAAATGTAATATCTTAATTTTTTTACATTGATTAAATGTTGAAATAATATTTTTATATATTTGATTAAATAAAAGTGTTATTAGAATTAATTTCACCTATTTATTCCTCTTTAATGTGTTGCTATAAAAGTAAATAAGGGTGGTACAATGGTGGCTCAGCAGATTTCTTGTCTGCTGTGCCAGAGACTTGTTTTCGATTCCTGTGCCTGCCCTTGGGAAAAAAAAAGTAAATAAAAGCCACATTACATATGTGGCTTGCATTATATTTCTATTAGGCAGTACTTAGAAAGTAAGGCAGTGATGTTTTACCTTAGTGTAAGGCCCTAGGAGTTTAAAGTTTGGCTATTATCAAGAAAAAAGTGACTGAAAAGCACATTAGCTTTTTTTTTTTTTTGTATACTGTATGGCAGGGTCACATTTCATTATTTTTCCATGTGAGTATCCTGTTATTGCAGCATCATTTGTTGAATTTTTGTTTGTTTGTGTTTTGTTTTTGAGAAGTGCTTGGACTAGGAATTGAACCCAGGTCTCCCACACGGTAGGCAAGAATTCTACCACTGAATTACCCATGCACCCCCGACATTAGCTTTATGTATGTATGTATGTATGTATGTATGTATGCATGCATGCATGCAGGCAGGCAGGCACCGGGCATCAAACCCGGGTCCTCTGGCATGGCAGGCGAGTATTCTTGCCTGCTGAGCCACTGTGGCCTGCCCCTGACATTAGCTTTTTAAAAGAATTGCACTAGAATTCATTTTTGGGGAAGTCTGACACAAAATTTACTATTTACTTTTTAAAAATTACTGAAGTAAATGTTCAAAATAATTGTAAAGGATTATTTCACAGGTTTATTAAAATGTCATAGTTCATGTATACCCCTCTGTAACAATGATAATATTTATAATAATAGTGTGGAGCCTGAAACAGGCTATCAAAACGAACTGGCAGCCATTGGGGAACCTATTGAACCCCTGGAATGTGTGTTACAAAACTGGTCAAAACTAGGAAAGTGAAGATCGAATTAAAAAATGATTAAATTCTATACTGTAATATGGCCAAAATATATTGCCAGCCTACCAAAATGGTCGCCAAAATGCTCTTTTGATATAAGTTTGCTAAATGCCTAGATTATGTGGCTAGACGGGACTGGAAACTTTGAGGAAGAATCTTGAACTGTATGGTTTTCAGGAATGCCTTCTATGGCTTCCAGTTCAGTTCCCTCCCGTGCAGCCCTTCTGAGCCTTTGTTAAAATCTCAGGCCCCTGCTAAAAACTGCAGTACCTCTCCGGCTCCAGTCGCTCAACCCACAGCTCCCGTCGAGTCTCCCCACCGTTTACCTCTCAGCTCCAATCTCTGAAAGCCCCAGTCTGGGGCCAACTGGACTGTACCCTCTGATTCCTGTAACCAGGGTAATTCTTCTGCCGTGACTGGGAGGGGCTCCAGCCACGGTTCGGCTGTATTTGCATCAGGCATGGGGATCATCAGAAGTGGCCAAGCTAGCCAAATTAAAGGATAAGTTCTCTGCTCAGCCCCAACTGGTTGTAGAAACTATATGAACTCTCTTCGCCATTCACAAGCCAATTGGGAGGACCTAGAAACCTTGGCTAGTCTGGTATTTTAGGAATTAGAAATCCCCTAGACTGTTTCAAATGCCCGCCTACTAGCTAGCTCCCAAGCCAACATCGCCCTCTACGGGACAGTAGATGACCAATTCAACTGGAAGGTCAATCCAGACTGGGACTTTATTGTTGATACTCCATCTCAAAATGGCCAAGCCATGTCTCCCCTATTTGGTGCTTGGCTCATTTTTTTTTTTATGTATTATATATATATTTTTTAAATTTATTTATTAATTAAAAAAATTTAACAAATGAACTAAAACATCAACATATATAATCAGTAATTCACAATATCATCACTTAGTTGCATATTCATCATTTCTTAGAACATTTGCATCAATTCAGAAAAAGAAATAAAAAGACAACAGAAAAAGAAATAAAACGAAAACAGAAAAAAAAAGATTATACATACCATACCCCTTGCTTTCATTAGCATTTCATACTAAATTTATTTTAACATTTGTTCCCCCTATTATTTATTTTTATTCCATATGTTCTACTCGTCTGTTGACATGGTAGATAGAAGGAGCTTCAGACACAAGGTTTTCACAATCACACAGTCACATTGTGAAAGCTATGTCATTATTCAATCATCCTCAAGAAACATGGCTACTGGAACACAGCTCTACATTTTCAGGTAGTTCCCTCCAGCCTCTCCATTACATCTTGAATAACAAGGTGATATCTACTTAATGCGTAAGAATAACCTCCAGGATAACCTCTCGACTCTGTTTGGAATCTCTCAGCCATTACCATTTTGTCTCATTTCACTCTTTCCCTCTTTTGGTCGAGAAGGTTTTCTCAATCCCTTGATGCTAAGTCTCAGCTCATTCTAGGGTTTTTCTCAATCCCTTGATGCCGAGTCTCAGCTCATTCTAGGAATTCTGTCCCACGTTGCCAGGAAGGTCCACACTCCTGGGAGTCATGTCCCACGTAGACAGGGGGAGGGTGGTGAGAATTCTTGTTGTGTTGGCTGGAGAGAGAGGCCACATTTGAGCAACAAAAGAGGCTCTCTTGGGGGTGACTCTTAGTTGGCTCATTTTTGATACCTCTTCTTACAAGTGTTAGAAGCCAGCATAGTTCACACCAACGACTGGTCCCTGGTAGAGGAATGTTATCAGGATGAAAAAGAAACCACAATCCAGTTCCTCTGAAGACTCAGGAATGCAGTTCACACCCATACTAGTGAAAACCCCGATGGCCTGGCAGCTGAGCCCACTCTAAAACACCTGTTCTTAACCCACTCCACACCCCATTTACTAAAATACCTGGTGAGTTAGGAGACACGCTATCTACCCTCTTAGAAGAAGCTCAGAAAAGCTTTCAGAATAAGCTATTGAAAAATAAAAGAGCCAGAAGTCCCTGGTAATGGCTATCCAGGTTTCTAGTCAAGGAAATAGGGGAGGCCAACAGCTTCTGGGAAAATGGCCACCAGTCAAAAGGGGGGAAAGTCCCCGACCAGAGAAACCAGCATACCCAGCTAGAGGACCGCGCCAGACCCGATCTAACCTAATGGTCCTCATGGAGGAAGAAGATTAGTGACAGGTCAGGAGACCAGGCCACCTGTAGGTTTATTATGGGCTCAGTAAACTTGCACGTGGCCGGAGAAATTTTGTCGTTCCTCATAGACTATGGCACAGCCATGTCTCCTGTCTGTCAGCCCCTCCCAGTGCCTGGACATTCCACCTTATCAGTCCTGGAGACCACGGGAAGCCAAACGGTCTCCGTCTTCAAGAGCACCCCATTTACAGCCTAAATCTTGGGGAAATTGAAAATAACTTTCTGAACTTACCCGAGGCTCCCACCAACCTAGTGGGCAGAGACCTCCTTTGTAAGACTCGAGCTCTCATTTCCTGTGACCCTAATGGCCACGTCACCGTAAACTTCCAGCAGGAAACAGACTTCTGAAGAGAGTTACCTCACCCTGTCACGGTCGCCTCCCTGTCCCTGGTTTCCGACCAGGTCAATCCTCATGTCTGGGAAACAGGACTCTCTGGACTAGCTGTCACTACTGCTCCCATCCGCATCACCCTCAATCTGGGAGCTCAACTCGTTCACCTTCACCACTATCCTCTCTGCAACGACCTTATCCCCAGCCTGCTCGAAGGCGAAGTCCTAGAACCATGCCCTGTTCCCGACAGTCCACGGAACACTGTCATCCTGGCCATCAAAAAAACAAAACGAATGATGAAGTCCACATGGTGCATGACCTAAGAACAGTCAGCATCCGTTCAGTAGGTCTTACACAACTGGTTCTGGACACCTACACTTTGCTTAGCACTCTGAGCTCCTAACTTCACTACTACATGGTGGTAGATTTGAAGGATGTCTTCTTCTGCATTCCAGTGGACCCTGAAAGCTGTCCCATCTTTGCCTTCACCTGCTTTTCTCAGCCTGACCACCCTCACCGAGCCACCTGGGCCAGATTGGCACAAGGATTCAAAAACTCTCCTGTTTTGCCAAGCTCTGGCTGCCGATCTCCAAGAATGGGACTGCCCAATGGATCTCAAACATCTCCAGTATGTAGATGATCTGCTCCTGGCTTCTACCACTTCTGCCTGTGCTCAGGCCACCATCTCTCTGCTAAATTTCCTATGTGAATGAGGATATTGGGCAACCCAGAAAATGGTTCAAATCATTCAAACCAAAGTCTGTTTCCTTGGGCATGACTTTGACCAAGGAAAATGCCTACTAGCTCCTGGATGGGTAAAGGCCATCTGCAACATCCCTATTCATATCCATAACGAAAGAACTCAAGTCCTTTCTTGGCCTAACTGGCCATTGTTGACTCTGGATCTGGAACTGTGAAGCCCCTTTATAATATCCTAACTGAGGCAGAAAGCCTCTGATCGCCAGAGCTACTGGTCCCTGCTAAAGTTGCTTGTCTGGTTCACCAGCTTAAGGAACATTTGTCCTTGGCTCTGGCTCTACACTTGCCTGACCCATCCAAACCATTCAACTCTTTGTGGTGGAAGGAGGAGAATCCTCTGTCAAGACTCATCCCATAGCCCCAAAGTAATTGCTTACTTCAGCAAACAACTTGACTCCATTCCCAGTGGATGGCCCTACTGCCTACAGGCTGTCACTGTAGCTGCCCTACTTGTCTGGAAAGCTGAAAACATCATCTTTAGAGAACCTCTAACCATCCTGTCCCCCTATGTTATTTGGACTATTCTTGAAACTCGTGGACCTACCTGGATGACCAGCAGTTGTCTCCTCAGATGTCAGGCCATTCTCCTTGGATGCCCTGAGGTTATTCTACAAGTCTCTGACCGACTAAACCTGCTACTCACTTGCCCCTGCACCCCGCAGATCCAGAAACTCCCAGAGAAACCAGAAAGCACTTGTTCAACCCATCCCTATACCCAGGTCAGCAATGGCAAGTAGACTTCACCAAACTGCTTCGTGCCCTAGGCTACTGCTACCACTTGGTATTTGTATGCCAGTTTTCGGGATGGCCTGAAGCATTCCCCTGCCGCCTATCCCTCAAAGGCAAACTCAAGCTCTCCTCTCTTGAGCGAGTGTTTGGCACACCTTGGCCTTTCTGTAGTCATCTGATGTGGGGAGGATAGGCTGCCTATGCCTCGTGAGGGGGAACTGTGGAGCCTGCAACTGGCTATCAAAACGAGCCATAGTCCACTGGCAGCCATTAACTGTAAGGGAGGCAGTCATATATGCCAGCTATGGAGTCCCTCGCACATGTGCAGTATAAAGGTCAACAAATCAGTAACAACACGTCTGCAGCTAGCCCCAATTGTGGTTATCATTTCTAACTTGTGATTGGTCCACAGTGCCTTAACTGCATGTTTCCACATGCTGCTATGTATAAGGCCTGCAGCTGTTTGTACCTCCTTTGTCCTGACTTGCAACAGCACCCCCAAAGCTTTGTGCCCTGATGTGCAGCACAATAAAATGATTCGAGTCTGACCTCTGGTGTTGTGTCCTGTTTTGGAAACCGCTCGGCTGAAGGGGTACAACAGTAGTGATAATTACTAACAGGTAAGTGATTACTGTATGCTGGCGCTGTTTTCTGAGTATTGATCCATTTAATCTTTAAAATAGGACTGTGTTCTAGTTTGCTAGCTGCCAGAATGCAATATACCAGAAATGGAGTGGCTTTTAAAAAGGGGAATTTAATGAGTTGCTAGTTTATAGTTCTAAGGCCGAGAAAATGTCCCAATTAAAACAAGTCTATAGAAATGTCCAATTCCAAGACATCCATCCAGGGAAAGATACCTTGGTTCAAGAAGGCCGATGAAGTTCAGGGTTTCTCTCTCAAGTGAGAAGGCACATGGCAGACACAGTCAGGGCTTCTCTCTTGGCTGGAAGGGCACATGGCGAACACGGTGTCATCTGCTAACTTTGTCTCCTGGCTTCCTGTCTCATGAAGCTCCCTGGGAGGTGTTTTCCTTCTTCATCTCCAAAGGTTGTTGGCTGGTAGACTCTGCTTCGTGGTGCTGCTGTCTCTGAATCTCTCATTCTCCAAAATATTTCCTCTTTTACAGGACTCCAATAAACCAATCAAGACCCACCCAAATGGGTGGGGACATGTCCCTTAATCCTGTTTAACAACCACTCTTTTTTTTTTAATTAATTAAAAAAAGTTAACAACAAACAAAACATTAAGATATTCTATTCTACATATATAATCAGTAATTCTTAATATCATCACATACTTGCATATTTGTCATTTCTTAGAACATTTGCATCGATTTAGAAAAAGAAATAAAAAGACAACAGAAAAAGAAATAAAACGATAACAGAGAAAAAAAGTTTATACATACCATACCCCTTACCCCTCGCTTTCATTTATCACTAGCATTTCAAACTAAATTTATTTTAACATTTGTTCCCCCTATTATTTATTTTTATTCCATATGTTCTACTCTTCTGTTGATATGGTAGATAAAAGGAGCATCAGACACAAGGTTTTCACAATCACACAGTCACATTGTGAAAGCTATGTCATTGTTCAATCGTTATCAAGAAACATGGCTACTGGAATACAGCTCTACATTTTCAGGCAGTTCCCTCCAGCCTCTCTGCTACATCTTGAACAACAAGGTGATATCTACTTAATGCATAAGAATAACCTCCAGGATAACCTCTTGACTCTGTTTGGAATCTCTCAGCCATTGACACTTTGTCTCATTTCACTCTTCCCCCTTTTGGTCGAGAAGGTTTTCTCAATCCCTTGATGCTGGGTCTCAGTTTATTCTAGAGTTTTTCTCAATCCCTTGATGCTGAGTCTCAGCTCATTCTGGGATTTCTGTCCCACATTGCCAGGAAGGTCCACACTCCTGGGAGTCATGTCCCACGTAGACAGGGGGAGGGTGATGAGTTTCCTTGCTGTGTTGGCTGGAGAGAGGGGCCACATCTGAGCCACAAAAGAGGCCCTCTTGGGGGTGACTCTTAGGCCTAATTTTAAGTAGGCTTGACCTTTCCCCGTGGGGTTAAGTTTCATATGAACAAACCCCAAGACTGGGGGCTCAGCCTATAGCTTTGGTTGTCCACACTGCTTGTGAGAATATCAAGAATTCAACTTGGGGAAGTTGAATTTCTCCCCGTTCTCACCATTCCCCAAAGGGGGCTTTGCAAATACTTTTCCACTCACTGATTGAATCACTCTGGGATTCATCGAGGGATCACTCTGGACAAACCAGCAAAATCTCATGTCCTACCTGAGATTCCAAGTACTTATGGCGCTCAATCAAATTATCTACGTAAGTTATATTAGGAAATGCACTAGTCAAAATATAAATTTTGTAACAAACATTTTTTGCTTTAGTCTCACACGTAAGGTGACATTTTAAAATATTAATTACCCTCTATTTTCAGCACCCTGCAATAATGACATTCCTTTGTTCTTCCTCATGCAAAAACATTTTTAAAATTTGTACATTGTACATTTCACTATTATTATACACTCTAAGCATTCCTAGATTATACCATCTCAATCTTTAACATCTATCTTTCTTTCTGATTTCATTTATGTCCCCAGCCTTCCTCCCTCTATCATTCTCACATGCAGCTTCATTTAACAACCACTCTTGACTAAATCACATCATCCAGAGAGATGATCTGATTACAGTTTCAAACATACAATATTGAACAGAGATTGTTCTACTTTTATGAAATGGAATTTTGATTAAAACATGGCTTTTCTAGGGGGCATTATTCCTTTCAAACACAAAGCACAGTCTGTTTTGTAGGTATAATTTTTATTCTGTTTTTCCAAATGAGGAAACAAGGGCGCAAATACATTAAGTAGCATGCCCAAGATCACAGTGTGTTTGAATCTTAATTTTCATTTCTGATAACAGTGGTACCTCAGAACATAATTCAGAGGATTAAAAGAGATAACATGTCTTTAGGTGTTTAGCCATTTGACTTACCCATGCTAGGTATTTAATAGGTATTTTTGATTTGAAACAAATTGAGAACGTGTAATTTTTAGTTTATATTTTTCAGTTATAGTGTAGGTAGGTGTTTTTTATTCTTGGTAATATACTGTTGAATCTCAGAATACAAAGTGCCTGATAAATATGAAGCTGATGTATCTCACTAACAAAGCCTCATTTTAAAAAGATACAGATGTTGGCTCTTTTTCTATGTAAATCTTTCCAGGATAAAAAAGAAATATATTGATATTTTTTTAAAAAGTACAGACAAAGAAAGCTGTTAGTCTAAATAATCAGTTGGTGTGGTAGTTAGATTCAGTTGTCAACTTGGCCAGGTGAGCGTACCTAGTTTTGTTGCTGTGGACATGAGCCAATGGTACGTGAACCTCATCTGTTGCTGATTTACATCTGCAGTCGGCTAGGAGCCATGCCTGCTCTTTGACTTAATTGGCTGGTGCTTAAATGAGAGACTGCAAAGTAGCACAGCCTAAGCAGCTCGGCATTCCTCATCTCAGCACTTGCAGCTCAGCCCAGGCCTTTGGAGATGCAGAAAGAAGTCACCCCGGGGAAAGTTGTTGGAACCCAGGGGCCTGGAGAGAGGGCCAGCAGAGACCATCCTGTGCCTTCCCACATAAGAAAGAACCTCAGTGGAGAGTTAGCTGCCTTTCCTCTGAAGAACTAACAAATCCCCTTTTATTAAAAGCCAATCCGTCTTTGGTGTGTTGCATTCCGGTAGCTAGCAAACTAGAACAGTTGGGTTGGCTTTTTAAAATGATTATATCAATTAATTGGGAGAATATTTGGAAATTCCTAAAAAGTCAAACTAGAACAATGTATGCTATGAAGATATTGTTTGTTAAGCTTATAACCATTTAGCCATACATGACTGTATTTATGAAAGTTTATCTCTGATTCACTATAAAGTTTGTCAACCTTAAAGAATTCCGTTGATTTAAATTTATACTGAGAGTTCTAGATAGACTTTCTTATATGACTTTTATTTGAAACACAGTCCCATAGTAAGAATTCTAAATGAATAAATTTAAAACAGTTTATAACGCATGCATTCTAAATTGTTCATTCTTTTCAGGAACTGAATTATGTGGTACATAAATAATTTTTAATTCTACCTTTAAGATTATTTCATGTTTAGCACCAAGTTTCTAAGTTTCTATAATGTATTTGATAGAGGGAATATTTTTGATTATTTTTTTTACAGTAGTTTATATTGCTAATCTCAAAATAGAGAATTTTCTGCTGTCTTTAAGAAATTGTTTTTAGGTAGCCACATTCTAATATTTGATTACTTGGTCAAATGGTTTTGTAAGAGTCCAGCTTAAAACTTCCCAGTTTAACTATATTGTGAATTTCCCCAGATGAAGTTGAAGACTGATTAAACTTATTTAGAAAATGTATATGATATACTGATTTATACACACACACACACACACACACACACACACACGTATTTGTTCTTGCTCCATTTGGAATGGAATGTAATAGGGAATGTGTGGTTTGAGAATCTGAATGCTAAATAAAGTATTTTCAACATGAAGGACCTATAGTTTATGGAATGCTTTCTGATGTAAGAACCTATCAAAAAAAGATATATGTATACATGCATTGTGGTTTTGATTTGAATTTCCCTAATATACATTTAAATTTTTTATTATGCCAACGTAAAAATTTCCCCTTATAACTATTTTTAAGTGTACAGTTTATAGTATTAATTACATTCACAGTGTTTTGCTACCATTGCCATCATCCATTACCGAAACATTTTCATCACTTCAAACAGTAACTGTGTACCCATTAAGCAGTAACTCCCCATTCCCCTTTCCTGCTGGCCCTGGTAACTTCTAATCTATTTTCTGTCTCTTTGAATTTGCTTATTTTAGATATTTCATATAAATAGAATCATACAATATTTGTCCTTTTGTGTCTGGCTTATTTCACTTGGCAAATATTTTCAAGGTTAATCCATTTTGTAGCGTGAATCAGAACTTCATTCCTTTTTATGGCAACATAATATTCTGTTGTGTGAATATACTATATTTTGTGTCTCTGTTCATCTGTTGAGTGACATTGGTTGTTTCTACCTTTGGTGTTGTGTGAATATACCGCTAAGAAATTTGGTATACAATTATGTAGTCTCTTTCTCTTTCTCCCTCTTTTTTTTTTTTTTTTTTGGCATGGGCAGAGAATTGAACCCAGATCTCTAGCATGGCAGGCGAGAATTCTGCCACTGAGCCACCGTTCCACTGCCCTGCTCTAGTCTCTCTTGTCAGTTCTTTTGGGTATATATTTGGAAGTAGAATTGTTGGGTCATATGGTAATTCTGTGTTTAACCTCTTGAATACCTGCCAAACTGGTTTTCACTGTGCTTGCACAATTTTACATTCCCAGCAGCAATGGGCAAGGTTCCAGTTTCTCTACATTCTTCCCAACATTTGTTATTTTCTATTTTTTAAATATAGTAGTGACCCTAGTAAGCATGAGGTGGTATCTTATTTGATTTGCATTTTCCTAATGACTAATGATGTTGAACATCTTTTCATGTGCTTATTGGCAATTTGTATATCTTCTTTGCAGAAATGAGTTTTCAAAACCCTTTTAAAATGTGGCTGTCTTTTATTGTTGAGTTGTAGGAGTGTTTAATATATTCTGGATATTAAATCCCTGTCAAATACATAACTTGCAACTATTTTCTCCTGTTTTGTTGGTTGTGTTTTCTCTTCCTTGATGATGTCTTTTGGTGTATAAATGTTTTTAATTTTGACAAAATCCAATTTATTTTTTTGTTTGTTGCTTGTGCTTTTGATGTCATATTGAAGAAATCATTGCCCAAGCTTCTGAAGGTTTTCTCCTATGAGTTCTATAGTTTTAGCTCTTATATATAGGTCAATGATTCATTCTGAGTAACTTTTTGTATATGGTGTGAGATAGGGATTCATCTTCATTTCTTTTTTGCCTGTGGACCGCCAGTTTTTCCATCACTTTTTGTTGAAGAGTAATATGTGTGTGTATGTATGTTTTAGGTATTTTTTTGGGGGGGGAAAGTACAGTTGACATTCATTTAGTTGTTCCTTTCCTCCTTTTAAGTAAAATAAATCCAAAATAGTTTGTACTTTCTAAATTCAAAAAAAATCTTGAAATGTGTGTTAGGTCTGGCATTTGATTTTTACCCTACTTCAAGCCTGTTATTATTTCGTGGAGGTTGGCAGAAGACACAAGCCTCCTTAGTCAGATACAAAGGTCTTTAGTACTCGTAGCATAGCAAGCAAGCAGCCTAAGTATCAGTATGTTTGCTTTGGTTCTCCTGCTCTCCAGTGCGATGAGCATGATGTGATATGGTGCATTTGTATCACAATTGCCAACACTGAGCTTAGGAAATTCATGACATTTATATAGCAAACAGTGGGTAAACAGAAACATTACCTCATCTTTCAAGATTACTCACTCCAAAGAAAACCCATAGAAAAGGTCTGAGTAAATTGTGGATGTCAGGGCCTTCCATTCTTGGCATACCCAACATAATGTGCAGGGATATTGTTGTTTCCCTCCATTGTTGCTTTGGGCCCATGACTGATTTCTTTTCCCAACAATTTACCCCTTAGCATTACATATTCCTGGTTGAATACGACATTTCACATGTGTGTGCCACTCCATTGGCCATTCTTGTTAATCTGACTGACAGATGCTAGTATCAAATCCATTAAGGTTTTTTTTTCACACAGCATTAATTAAGGCTATTACCAATGGGACTGTTGGTAGTAGGTTAAAGTCACCCTGCTATATTGACCTTAACCATGTCCCCTAGGGTTCTGGATCCAATCAACTGAACAAATGCTCAGACTAACTTAGAAAGCTGGGTAAGTTTCAGTATTGGAATTTGTTCCAAGGCATTAATCCATGTGCAGTAGGGTATATCGTTGACATCAAAGAGTCTGACTTGGTGAACAAAGAGGAAGTCCAGGACAATTCTATCATGTATAACTATTGCCAGTGAGTTGAGGCTGATCTGAATGCTTTCTGTTGTTAAGGGGGTGTCACTGATCCCTCCAGCTAGGTTAGTTAGGTTCTAATTGGATGGCTCTCATTGTAAAGATAACTGCATGTAGGTGTACATAAATAAGTAGTTAGTTATTCCTCTGGGTAACTCCCTTAGTATCCAAGAGTAGTCTCACTGTGGAGAGACTTCTGCTGTCACCTGATGGCTACGTGATCTACTGAAGATGCTTCCTTAAGCACTTCAAAGCCATTTATCATCACTCCTAGCATTCAAAGCACCATATTTTATGGAGGGAGTAAAGTTAATGCCTGGTTTCCACAAAAGAAGTACAGTTCTAGGGTCATACATATAAGGACATAGAGTCCTAGGGAATAAAATATAAATTTATAATTCTTAGAGATCCCCAAATGTAATTTTAAGCAATCACAGAAATGACTGGCTTTGTTTGGCAGTGCTTCCAGTGTGAATAATTGAGTTTGGGCCTTGTTTTGGAAGTGGTACTTGAGAACAGTCTGTTCAATCTGTCCTGTTTTTTCCCACCACTAGCCAGATGGTATTCATTTGTCCCATGGAATGAGTGAGTAACAACAATAGCAGTGAGGGTAAGAAAGACAACCAGAGGTGTTACCAGGTCTTTTTCCTGGGCTGTGCAGGAGCTAATGCCATCCCGTGCTGTTTCTTATAGGCTTTTTTATAAGATTATGGAGAATGGTGGATCAAATTGCCTAAAAGTTGTCTCGTTGGGGCACAGACCTAGCATTTAGTTAACTTTAAGGCTATTGCAGTAATTTGGGTGATCTGCACCAGTTTGTTTTTTTTCATGAGGAAAGTTCCAGAGGTGATTCTGAAAGACCAAAGTCATAATGTCCCTCCACCCGCCCCCAACCCATATCTCTTGGGGTTTGAGACCTTTCCTCCCCAGGACGTAGGTTGTTTCCTTTCCATCACTACAGAATTGTTGTGACTCATTCAATGGGTCATCTGTCACCTTTTTTTTCCTAGTCAGCTTTTATTTATACCCAGACCTTTAATCTGGAAGAGTCAGGTGGAAGAGAGACAAAGCAATTATTATAAAACTTACAGGGAGTCATATTTTCTCTACTTGGGCCTGTGTGGATCACAGTAGGTTGGCTTGTGGGGCAACGTGCCTAACTAAATGGTCATTATCTTTATGATATTGGACTAAGGGTTAGCACATTATAAGTTTACTTTGGGCCAAATATAGCTGCACCCATTTATTCATGTATTGTTTGGTGACCCTTTTGTGTACTACAGTGACAGAGTTGATTAAGTTGTTTTAGAGCCCACAACGTTGAAAACTGTCCCTGACTGTTCCATTTGTTTGTCAACTCCTGATCCAGGACTATGTTAGTCCAAAAAGAATCCAAATGGTTGGACCACAATTAAGTTTGAAAACCTTAGGCTCCCTTTGCCTGACCTACTGTTACCTGGAAGGTGTACTAAACAGGCTGGCTTGGGATTGCTGTTTGGGGGAAAGAAAGATGCATCATGCCCAGGAATGTTCAGGGTGGAATCCTAGGTTTCAAAATGGGTATATACCAGGGATTCCTTGCAGGCCAGATCTAGTCTGTAGTCTATTCTTACACTGTCTAGGAGCCAGGAATAGTTTTTATATTTAAAGAAGAAGGAGAAAGATGAGCAAAGAGGAGGAGACAGTGGAGGAGAAAGAGTGGGAGGGGATGGAAGAGGAGGAGGAGGAGGAGATTTGAGCCCTGGCTTATATAATCTCCACTTCCTTTTCTTGCTCATTACCCCAGAGATAGCCAAGAGGAGATGATCACTTTTAGGGATGGCTACACTCAGTTATCATCCATATTGCTTTACTGAGTTATGTGGACCAAGAGAAGGTAAGGGAGATAGAGTCAAAAATCTTTTTGAGCTGTTCTTCTGGAGGCCACTCCAATACTTGACAGTACTAGATGTGCATTAGGTAGGGAGTGGGCAGTGCCTGTCAAGTTCTGTGACTAATGGTCCATTTTTGTGAACCTTTTATGATTAAAGATAGATGGTCTTAAAAGTTGAAAATATATAACATTTTAATTTTAAAGGCCACAGTGGTGTGGCCAGAGATAGCTGATCAGATTGGAATAGAGGGTGGGAGTCAAAAGTCTGATGTAGTCTTCTAGCAGTGAGATAGGCAGTGATAGGATGGCAATACCCAGTACAGTGTGGTCTTCCTTACCGTAATACACATGAATTAATTTTTATAGTCTCAAGCCTGACATTCTGTGGTAATCTCTATAAAAACAGAATCTGTGTTGGTAGATGTTTTGCTGGGTCTGATATGATGATGGGTTCAGGCAGTAGTGGTGGCTGTCTGGGAGATGAAGGCTCAGTCAGTAGGTTTTTCTTTTTTTCTCTAATTGGAGAATGGGCCTTTGCCATGGGCGTCAACATGAGTAACATAAATGATTTGATCAGTTATGATTTCTTCTATAGTTTGTGACCTCTAAATTTTAGTCCTTAGTCTGTCAGTCGTGGTTTCCCAAGTGGTGTAACAGACAGCTAGGTCATTGACAACAACCCAACAGTCAGTAAAATTATAACAAGATTCTTAAAGGGAAATATAGACCAGAACTATAAGAATGAACTTGAATTCTGCTCACACAGTGACCCTGTGCAGTTTCAGTTTTGCATAGCTAGGGCTGAGGCTGTAAAGTAGCAGTAGTGTAGTGGACACCATTGGGTTTCATCTTAGTTGAACCGTCAGTGAATCAGACCTAGGCATTTTGGGAAACCTCCTTGTACTGAAGGCCTCATTAAGCCAGAAGCTTTGCTTTAAGGGAAAAGTTGGGAATAAAATTGTCCCCCAAGGGGTAGTTGCTTCTTTTTCATATAAATTAAAATGCAGTTAGCACCAAGCTGACTGTTTACTTGAATATTCTTTCTCCATTTGACTAAGGGTAGGCATCTTAATTAACCTGAGTCGGTCATAGTGGCATCTGTAAGCTTAAAAAGTATACGAATTCCCAGTTGGGATAGTCTGAATTATTTTCTGTGATTTTTGAACATGGAACCAGAGAAAACTGAGGTTAGTTTCTGCCTAGTGGCAGAAGTTATAAATAAAGAATTAGGAGCTGCAACTGTTTAATGTTTCCTGCTATGGTGGGAAAACAAGTCTACAGAGAATTAAGGTGATATAAAGAGACAAGGAGACAGAGTTCTGGAGTTGTTTGAGAATTTGGGTCTAATTGCTTCTGAGGTCTTATTTTTCCCTTACTGTCCCTAGGTTTTCAATCTTTATTTGTGTTGTATAAGCCTATAAATCCTAGCATTTTGCTTAAGCTATGTTAAATATATATATTTTTGTCACTGACCAATGTATGAGTTCTAATAAATATATTACATATTTATGTCATATATTATGTATCTATGTATTATCTGCTTAAAATACTCTGATTAAACAGAGTATAATTACTGATGGTTTGGGATCCTCTTCAAATAAATATTAATTGGTCTTCTATATAGAACCATTCTTATTAATTTATATTGATGACAGAATGAGACATATATGCACATTAAGTTTGGTGTTATTTCTAAATTGGTTGGAGTTCTTACTCATCTCAGGTGATTCCCTAAGAACAGGAAGAAGCATAAAAAGTTAAAATGTGCTCTGGATTAAAATTAGTAAAATTAGAAAGCAAATAGTTGACTGGAACTAACAAACACTATGATTGGTTATACTGAATATCTAGGGAATTTGAATCTTACTTTGAGCATGACTTCTAACTTGATCCTGGAATGTGTCAAAAGCTTCTCCAAGAAGAAATAAGAAATTATTCTTAATCTTATTCTTTACTAGTCAGAATTCTGTGCAGTATTGCTAATCATACCTCAGAAAAGATTTAGAAATGATGAACAGATTTCATACAAGCTATTTGAAGAGGAAGAATGAAATTTTTTAAACTGAGAAAAATCGTACCTTTTTTTTAAAGCCAGGGGAGGCTTTAATGACTACGTTCTCTAAAACATATGGCTTTGAAGCTTATTCTGTTACATAGAAACAAAACCTAAACCCCCAAATGACTGTTGCTTTTCTAGGTAATTCTTTTGGCTAATACTTGCCAATCCATGAAACACAGCCATGTTCACAGATTTTTAAACCTCTTTTGGAATTGTTTGTGTAACTAATTTAGCAGCCACATGGAAATTTCTTTCCTCAGCATTAGGTATGCACTCCCTTTTCCTTTCAATACTGGGAATCATAGAATGTATAAAGTACCAACACTTGTGTTAGAAAATAAAGATTTGTTGAGCTCGTGCCACTCATTGTTCCTCACTCTGTGTTGATATTCTCTTTGTATTCATCTCTCATTTTCCTGATTTGGTTCTTTGTTCATGTTTTTCCTTTAGCTCTTTGAGCACATTAAGGACCATTTTTAAAAAGAGATCGTATTTCCCAGATCTCATCCTCCTCACTGATGGTTTTTAATGCTATAATTTTTTCCTTAATCTGCATATCAGTTCCTATTTCTTTGTGTGTTTTTTAACCTTTTGTTGAAATCTGGACATTTTGATATTTTAATGTGTTACCATTGGAATTTAGACTCTGAGATATCTGTTCTTTAAGCTTTTTTCCAGCTGCTAGTATGACAGAGCTTTCCTTGAATGCCAGGAGATATTAACAAGAACAACAAGAACAACAAAAAGAGTGAGAAGGAAGAAATAAAAACATCTTTCCCCGATTTTGCAGTTATGACCTATGCTGCTGCATTGCTTCAGGCCTTCTGTAAACAATAAGTTTAAAGAATAGCTCCAGACCAAAGCATAGGGCCCTCCTGATTCTGTTTTCATATCTTTCTTATTTTGATCATATGTGGCCTTGAAATTCCCCTCTTACAGTGTTCTGAATGTCCCCTTGTCCCAAAGAAATAGTTTCCTTTCAGTCTGGATGAGGATTGCAGTGAATGTCCTACAGCCAGTAATTGCTTGCTTGAGGTAGCATAACTTAATTACTTTTCCATAGAGTTCTGTAGGAGAGCTCGGTGAGCTGTCTTCTATGCACTGGGCAGATTCTGAGAAGGCGAGTCTCTCATTCCACCATCAGACAGGTTGGGCAAGTTATAATGTTCCTAGAATGCACATGAGGGTTACTTTGCTTTTTCTAAAACTTGGACCAGGGACCTACACTGGGAGCATTGGCCAACTCTGAGCTCAGCCAGTAAGGGGATCAGAAGGGGCTAGCCAGGTGCCATGAGATCTTGTAGCTTTTTTTTTTTTTTTTTTAATGTTTTTAGTTGTAAAATATAACATGTATACAAAGCAAAGAAAGAAGAAACAATAACTTTCAAAGCATATTTCAACAAGTAGTTACAGGACAGATCCCAGACTTTATCATGTGCTACCATACCACCATCTCAGATTTTTCCTTCTAGAACACTGGAAGTTAGAAGGAATATCAATATAATGATTCAGTAGTTATACTCGCCTGTTAGATCTTATTCTCCCCTTTGTACCTCCTCTGTCTCCTCTTTTTTTTTCTCTCTTTCTTTTTTTTATTCAACATAGCAATATACAAACACAAACAACTTACGATATGATCATTCCATTCTTGATATATAATCAGTAACTCACAATATCGTCACATACTTGCATATTCATTATCATGATCATTTCTTAGAAAATTTGCTTCAATTCAGAAAAAGAAATGAAAACAAAACGGAAAAAAAAATCATATATACCATACTCCTTACCCCTCCCTTTCATTGATCACTAGCATTTCAATCAACTAAATTTAACATTTGTTCTTCATTATTTGTTTATTTATTATATATTTTTATTATTTATTTATTTATTTATTTGTGCATTGAAATCTATTTTTTAAAAATTTTTCCTCACAGAGTTGTATATTCATCATCATGATCATTTCTCAGAACATTTCCATCAATTCATAAAAAGAAATAAAAACAAAACAGAAAAAATATCATACATACCATACTCCTTACCCCTCTCTTTCATTGATCACTAGCATTTCAATCTACTAAATTCATTTTAACATTTGCTCCCCCTATTATTTATTTATTTTTAATCCATATGTTTTACTCATCTGTCGATAAGGTAGATTAAAGAAGTATCAGATACAAGGTTTTCACAATCACACAGTCACCTTGCGAAAGCTATACCATTATATAGTCATCTTCAAGAAACATGGCTACTGGAACACAGCTCTACATTTTCAGGCAGTTCCCTCCAGCCTCTCCATTACACCTTAACTAAAAAGGTGATATCTATTTAATGCATAAGAATAACCTCCGGGATAACCTCTCCACCCTGTTTGGAATCTCTCAGCCATTGACACTTTATTTTGTCTCATTAAACTCTTTTCCCTTTGGTTGAGAAGGTTTTCTCAATCCCTTGATACTGGGTCCCAGCTCATTCTAGGATTTCTGTCCCATGTTGCCAGGAGGTCCACACCCCTGGGAGTCATGTCCCACGTAGAGAGGGGAAGGGCAATGAGTTTGCTTGTCGTGTTGGCTGAGAGAGAGAGAGCACACATCTGAGCAAGAAAAAAGGTTCTCTTGGGGGTGACTCTTAGGCCTAATTTTAAGTAGGCTTAGCCTATCCTTTTGTTTCATATGAACAAACCCCAAGATTGGGGGCTCAGCTTATTGCTTTGGTTGTCCCTACTGCTTGTGAAAATATCAAGAATTCTCCACTTGGAGAAGTTGAATTTTTCCCCTTTTCTTACCATTCCCCCAAGGGGACTTTGCAAATTTTTTTTATTCACTGTTCAAATTCACTGTGAAATTCCTTCAGAGGCATCACTCTGGACAAACATACAAAATCTCATGCCCTACTCAAGTTTCCATGAACTTATGATGTTCAATTAAGTTGTGCACATAAGATATATTAGGAAATGCACTAGTCAAAATATAAATTTTGTACCAAATAAGCATTTTTTTTGCTTTAGTCTCACACATAAGTTAAAGTTTTAAAATATTAATTACCACCTGTTTTCAGCACCCTGCATTATTGACATTCCTTTGTTCTTCCTCATGCAAAACATTTTTAAATTTGTACATTTAGTCACTATCATACATTCTAGGCATTCCTAGATTATACCATCTCAGTCTTTATTGTATATCTTTCCTTCTGATTTCATTTGTGCCCCCAGGTCTCCTCCCTCTATCATTCTCACATTCAGCTTCATTCAGTGTTCTAACATTATTGTATTACAGTTAGACAGTATCATGCTATCCATTTCTGAGTTTTTACAATCAGTCCTGTTGCACAATCTGTATCCCTTCAGTTCCAATTACCGAATTTCTACCCTATTTCTATCTCCTGATGATCTCTGTTCTTAACTGAAATCTTCCAAGTTCACTCATTAATGTTATTTCATAACAGTGAGACCATACAGTATTTGTCCTTTTGTTTCTGGCTAATCTCATTCAGTGTAATGTCCTTAAGGTCCATCCAGGTTGTTACATACTTCATAACTTTATTCTGTCTTACCGCTGCATAATATTCCATCGTATATATATATACCACAGCTTGTTTAGCCACTCGTCTGTTCATGGACATTTGGGCTGTTTCTATCTTTTGGCAATTGTAAATAAAGCTGCTATAAACATTGGTGTGCAAATGTTCATTTGTGTCTTTGTCCTCATGTCCTCTGAGTAGATGCCTAGCAGTGGTATTGCCAGGTCATATGGCAATTCTATACTTAGCTTCCTGAGTAACCTCCAGACTGCCTTCCACAGTGGTCATGCCATTTGACATTCCCACCAACAGTGGATAAGTGTGCCTCTTTCTTCACATCCTTCCAGCACTTGTCGTTTTCTGTTTTATTGATAATGGCCATTCTGGAGGGTGTGAGATGATATCTCGTTGTTTTGATTTGCATTTTCATAATAGCCAGGGAAGTTGAGCATCTTTTCATGTGCCTTTTGGCCATTTGTATTTCCTCTTCTGAGAAAAGTCTGTTCAAGTCTTTTGCCCATTTTGTAATTGGGTTGTCTGTCTGTTTGTTGCTGAGTTGAACAATCTCTTTATATATTCTAGATACTAGACCTTTATCTGATATATCATTTCCAAATATTGTCTCCCATTGTATAGGCTGTCTTTTTACTTTCTTGGCGAAGTTCTTTGATGTACAAAAGTGTTTAATTTTGAGGAGTTCCCATTTCTTTCTTTCTTTCTTCAGTGCTCATGCTTTGGGTGTAAGGTCTAGGAAACTGCCTCGTATTATAAGATTTGTAAGATATTTCCCTAAATTTACTTCTGTTTTATGGTCTTAGACCTAATGTTTAGGTCTTTGATCCATTTTGAGTTAATTTTTGTATAGGGTGTGAGGTATAGCTCTTCTTTCATTCTTTTGCGTGTGGATATCCTGTTCTCTAGGCACCATTTACTGAAGAGACCATTCTGTTCCAGGTAAGTTGGCTTGACTGCCTTATCAAAGATCAATTGTCCATAGATGAGAGGGTCTATATCTGAACACTCTATTCAATCCCATTGGTCAGTATATCTATCTTTATGCCAGTACCATGCTGTTTTGACTACTGTAGCTTCGTAATACACCTTAAAGTCAGGTAGCATGAGACCTCTGACTTCATTTTTCTTTCTCAGGATACTTTTAGCTATTCAGGGCACTCTGCCCTTCCAAATAAATTTGTTTATTAGATTGTCTATTTCTGAAAAGTAAGTTTTGGGGATTTTAATTGATATTGCATTGAATCTGTAAATCAATTTAGGTAGAATTGGTATCTTAACTACATTTAGTCTTCCAATCCATGAACACAGTATACCCTTCAATTTATTTAGGTCTTCTGTGATTTCTTTTAACAATTTCTTATAGTTTCCTCTGTATAGCTCTTTTGTCTCTTTCTTTAAATTTATTCCTAAATATTTTATTCTTTTGGTTGCAATTGTAAATGGATTTTTTTCATGATTTCCCCCTCAGATTGTTCATTACTAGTGTATAGAAACACTACATATTTTTGAGTGTTGATCTTGTAACCTGCCACTTTGCTGTACTCATTTATTAGCTCTAGTAGTTTTGCTGTGGATTTTTCAGGGTTTTTTTTTTTTTACATGGGCAGGCACTGGGAATCGAACCCGGGTCCTCTGGCATGGCAGGTGAGCATTCTTGTCTGCTGAGCCACCGTCACCTGCCCTTTTCGGGGTTTTTGACATATAGTATCATATCATCTGCCAACAGTGAGATTTTTATGTCTTTCTTTCCAATTTTGATGCCTTGTATTTCTTTTTCTTGTCTAATTGCTCTGGCTAGAACTTCCAATACAATGTTGAATAACAATGGTGATAGTGGACTTCCTTGTCTGGTTCTTGATCTTAGGGGGAAAGTTTTTAATTTTACCCCATTGAGGATGATGTTCACTGTGGGTTTTTCATATATTCCCTTTATTATGTTGAAGAAGTTCCCTTCTATTCCTATCCTTTGAAGTGTTTTCAACAGGAAAGAATCTTGAATTTTTTAAACGCCTGTTCTGCATCAGTTGAGATGATCATGTCATTTTTCTGCTTTGATTGTTGATAAGGTGTATTACATTAATTGATTTTGTTATGTTGAACCATCCTTGCATACCTGGAATGAATCGTACTTGGTCATAGTGTATAATTCTTTTAATATGCTGTTGGATTCGATTTGTAAGAATTTTGTTGAGGATTTTTGCATCTATATTCATAAGAGAGATTCATCTGTAGTTTTCTTTTTTTGTAATATCTTTGTGTGGCTTTGGTATGCAGGTAATGTTGGCTTCATAGAATGAGTTAGGTATTTTTCCCTCCTTTTCAGTTTTTTTGAAGAGTTTGAGTAGGATTTGTACTAATTCTTTCTTGAATGTTTGGTAGAATTCACGTGTGAAGCCTTCTAGCCCTGGACTTTTCTTTTTAGGAAGCGTCTTAATGACTGATTCAGTTTCTTTACTTGTGATTGGTTTGTTGAGGTCGTTTATTTCTTCTCAAGTCAATGTTGGTTGTTCATGCCTTTCCAGGAAGTTGTTCATTTCCCCTACATTGTCGAGTTTATTAACACAAAGTTGTTCATGGTATCCTCTCATTACTTCCTTTATTTCTATGGGGTCAGAGTTTTGTCTCCACTTCCATTTCTGATTTTATTTATTTGCATCCTCTCTGTTCTTTTTTTTGTCAACCTCGCTAAGGGTCTATCATTCTTATTGATTTTCTCGTTAACCAACTTCTGGTTTTGTTGATTTTCTTGCTTGTTTTCATTTTCTCTGTTTCATTTATTTCTGCTCTAATCTTCATTATTTCTTTTCTTTTGCTTGGGGTTAATTTGCTATTCTTTCTCTAGTTCTTCCAAGTAGACAGTTAATTCCTCAATGTTTGCTCTTTCTTCTTTTTTTTAAAATTTTTTATTAATAAAAAAAATTACAAGAAGCACAAACATTCCCAACACATACACTCAGCAATTCACAATATCATCACATAGTTGCATATTCATCATCATGATCATTTCCCACACATTTGCATCAATTCAGAAGAAGACATAAAAAGACAATAGCAAAATAAAACAAAACAGGAAAAAAAAAATTTTACATACCATACCCCTTACCCCTCGCTTTCATTGATCACCAGCATTTCAAACTAAATGTATTTTAACATTTGTTCCCCCTATTATTTATTTTTATTCCATATATTCTACTCATCTGTTGACAAGGTAGATAAAAGGAGCATCAGACACAAGGTTTTCACAATCACACAGTCACATTGTGAAAGTTATACAATCATCATCAAGAAACATGGCTACTGGAACACAGCTCTACATTTTCAGGCAGTTCCCTCCAGCCTCTCCATTACATCTTGAATAACAAGATGATATCTACTTGATGCATAAGAATAACCTCCAGGATAACCTCTCGACTCTGTTTGGAATCTCTCAGCCATTGACACTTTGTCTAATTTCCCTCTTCCCCCTTTTGGTCGAGAAGGTTTTCTCAATCCCTTGATGCTAAGTCTCCACTCATTCCAAGATCTCTGTCCCACGTTGCCAGGAAGGTCCACACCCCTGGGAATCATGTCCCACATAGAGAGGGGTAGGGTGGTGAGACTGCTTGTTGTGTTGGCTGGAGAGAGAGGCCACATCTGAGCAACAAAAGAGGCTCTCTTGGGGGTGACTCTTAGGCCTAACTCTTTCTTCTTTTTTGATATAGACATTTAGGGTGATAAATTTCCCTCTTAGCACTGCATTTGCTGCATCCCATAGATTTTGATATGTTGTGTTTTCATTTTCATTTGCCTCTAGATATTTAGTGATTTCTATTGTAATTTCTTCCTTGACTGACTGGTTGTTTCAGAGTGTGTTGTTGAGCCTCCATGTATCTGTGAATTTTCTTGCACTGTACATATTATTGATTTCCAACTCCATTCGTTTATGATCTGAGAAAGTGTTTTGTATGATTTTGATCTTTTCAAATTTATTGAGACTTGCTTTGTGACCCAGTATATGGTCTATCCTTGTGAATGATCCTTGAGCACTTGAGAAAAAGCTATATCCTCCTGTTGTGGGGTGTAATGTTGTATAAATGTCTGTTAAGTCTCGCTCATTTATTGTATTATTCATATTCATATTCTCTTTTTCTTTATTGATCCTCTGTTCTAGTTTGCTAGCTTCTGGAAAACAATATACCAGAAACAGAATGGATTCGAAAAGGGAAATTTAATAAATTGCTAGTTTACAGTTCTAAGGCTGACAAAATGTCACAGTTGAAACAAGTCTATAGAAATGTTCAATTAAAGGCCACCAGGGAAAGATACCTTGATTCAGGAAGGCCAGTGAAGTTCAGGGTTTCTCTCTCAAGTGAGAAGGGATATGGTGAACACAGTCACGGTTTCTCTCTAGGCTGGAAGGGCACATGGTAAGCAAGGTGTTGTCTGCTAGCTTTCTCTCTGGGCTTCCTGTTTCATGAAGCTCCCCGGGAGTTGTTTTCCTTCTTCATCTCCAAAGCACTGGCTAGTGGACTCTGCTTCGTGGTGGTGCAGTATTCTCTGCTCTCTCTGAATCTCCCTCATTCTCCAGAATGCTTCCTCTTTTATAGGACACCAGAAACTAATCAAGACACACCCAAATCGGTGGAGACATGCCTCTACCTAACTCAGCCTAACAGCCACTCTTGATTAAATCACATCTCCAGGAAGATGATCTAATTATAGTTTCTGATAGGGATTAGAAGAAATGGCTGCCTTTACAAAGTGGGATTAGGATTAAAACATGGCTTTTCTAGTGTACATATATCATTTCAAACCAGCACATCCTCTGTCTAGATCTTTTGTCCATTGATAAGAGTGGGGAATTGAAGTCTCCAACTATTATGGGAGAGGTGTCTATTTCTCTTTTCAGTGTTTTCAGTGTTTGCTTCATGTGTTTTGGAGCATTCTGGCTTGGTGCATAAATATTTATGATTGTTAATCCTTCTTGTTGAATTGTTCCTTTTAGTAATACATAGTGTCCTTTGTCTCTTTTAGCTGTTTTGCATTTGATGTCTAATTTGTTGAATATTAATATAGCTACTCCTGCTCTTTTCTGATTTTTATTTGCATGAAATATCTTTTCCCAACCTGTCACTTTCAGCCTATGTTTATCCTTGTGTCTAAGATGCGTTTTCTGTAGACAGCATATAGATAGGTCTTGTTTTTTAATCCATTCTGTCAGTCTGTGACTTTTGATTGGGGAGTTTAATCCATTTACATTTAATGATATTACTCTGTGGGCAGTACTTTCTTCTACCATTTTGCCTTTTGGATTTTATATGTCATATCTAATTTTCCTTCTTTTTACCTTTACCGATAGTTTTCCTTTCTACACTCTTCTCCACACATCTCTCTCCTGTCTTTTTGTATCTGTCTCTAGTGTTCCCTTTAGTACTTCCTGCAGAGCTGGTCTCTTGGTCACAAATTCTCTTAGTGATTTCCTGTCTGAAAATGTTTTAATTTCTCCCTCATTTTTGAAGGATAGTTTTGCTGAGTATAGAATTCTTGGTTGTCAGTTTCTATCTTTCAAGTTTCTGTGTTAATTGATTCTCTCTTTCTCTTTGACACCTGGCATTCTGATTAATAAGTTTCTTGGAGTACGTCTGTTTGGATCTATTCTGTTTGGGGTAACTGTATTTGTTGGATCTGTAAGGTTACGTCTTTCATAAGAGTCGGGAAATTTTCAGTGATAATTTCCTCTGTTAGTTTTTCTCCTCCTGTGCTGGTTTGAAAGGATGTATGTCCCCTAGAAAAGCCACATTTTGATCAAAATCCCATTTCATAAAGGCAGAATAATCCCTATTCAATACTGTATGTTTGAATCTGTAATTAGATAATTTCCCTGGAGATGTGATTTAATCAAGACTGGTTGTTAAGCTGGATTAGGTGATGACATGTCTCCATCCATTTGGCTGGGTCTTGATAAGTTTCTGGAGTTCTATAAAAGAGGAAATATTTTGGAGAATAAAAGTGCTTCAGAGAGAGCAGTGCAGAATGACATAGCCACAAGAATCAGACTCCACCAGCCAGCAACCTTTGGAGATAAAGAAGGAGAATGTAGATTAGCAGTTTATTAAATTCTGTAGATTAGCAGCTTATTAAATTCCCTCTTATAAAAGCCATTCTGTTTCTGGTATATTGCATTCTGGCAGCTAGCAAACTAGAACACCTCCTTTTCCCTTCTCTTCTCCTTCTGGGAGACCCACAACATGTGTATTCATGTGCTTCATGTTGTCTTTCCCTTCCTTGGTCCCTGGTCATATTTTTCCATTCTTTTCCCTATATTTTCTTTTGCTTTTCAGATTTCAGATGTCCCGTCCTCCAGTTCACTAATCCTATCTTCTCCCTCTTGAAATCTAACATTGTAGGTTTCCACTGTTTTTTTCATCTCTTCTATCATGTCTTTCATTCCCATGAGTTCTGTGATTTGTTTTTTCAGACTTTCGATTTCTTCTTTTTGTTCATTCCTTGCCTTCTTTATATCCTCCCTCAATTCACTGAATTGATTTTTTATGAGATTTTTCGGGTCTGTTTGAACATTCTGAATGAATTGTTTCAATTCCTGTATCTCATTTGAATTGTTGGTTTGTTCCTTTGACTGGGCCATATCTTCTTTTTTCTTAGTATGATTCATTATTTTTTGCTGGCATTTAGGCTTTTAATTACCTTAATTAGTTTATTCTGGAGGTTGTTTTCACTTTTTTTACCTTGGATTTTCTTGCTGGATGACTTTGTTGTCTGTTTTTTGATACTCATTTCTGCTTATTCTGGACCATAGCTTAGGTTTTGTTTAACAGAGCAGAATTTTCCAGTTCTTGTTTTCTTGTTTCTTGCCCTGCCTGTATGGTGCCTTTTTTTTCCCCTTTAGGAGGGTCTACTGAGGTATTGTAGACCCCAGCCGGATTTTCCCAGACCAAATTGGCCTCCTCTCAGGAGGAAAGAGTCACCTGCGTCAGTTTTCCCTGAGTGTGAGACCAAGCAGGTTTAAAGGCTTTCCTGTGAAGCCTCTAGGCTCCCCATTTTTTTTTATCCTGTCCAGTATGTGGCGCTTGTCTGCCTGTAGGTCTCACCAGCATAAGGTCATATGATACCTTTAACTTCAGCAGACTCTCCTTGCTGGGGGTGTGGTGGGGACAGAGGAGAGGTTGTAGTCTGGTTTTAATAGGTTCACTTTTCCAGAACCTGGGGTCTGAACTCCTCGATGGAGGAATCTGGGCCCCGTCTCTCTCCTGGGGAAGGCACAGGCTCCAGACAAACAAACAAGTTTAATTCTGCCTATGCCTGGGGCAGTGGAGCCCAAGAACCCTTGCAGCTATATCCAAAGAGCAGTCAAGCCATAGAAACACAGCCACCAAAGTGAAAGAGAAAAATCCTTTTCAGAACACGACCCACTGTTCCTTGGGTTTGTCAATGAAGAAATTAAGTTGATACTGTGTCCAGGTTTTATGTGCCCCCTCCTTTCCTTTAGGGCCCAGACCTTTTCAGATCCATAAAAACCTGTGTTTTTTTCCCTTTTCTGTCAGCCGTGCTCTACCTTTGCTGGGGCAAAAACCAGCGACCTTTGCTTTTACTGGAGGTTCAAATGAACTGGAGGCCTATTTTTAGTAGTCAGAATTTGTTAATTAATTCCACAATTTGAGTTTGGTTGGGCTCAGCCCCTGCTACTGGTAAAGTCTCTTTCCTTTCCCCTCTGGGAAGCAGCCTGTGGGGGAGGGGCGCCAGCCGCTGTGGCTTGGAGGACTCATGGTTCTGGGTGGTCACAGATGGTCCAGCTGGTCCAAACCGGTGTCTGGTCACTGATGTGGTCCCAGAAATTGTTTCGTACTGTTCCTTCCTATTTGTTAGCTGCTCTGGAGGATGAACTAAATCCTGTACCTCGCTAAGCCGCCATCTTGGCCCCGATCCTTCCTATAGCTTTTAAATAGTGTTTTTCTTGATTCCACTCTTGTCCTGATACTGCAGTCCTTTAACTGTTTCCTGGAACTTTCAGAAAGACTTTTCGGCCAGTTCTTGCTAGTTGTTTAAAGCTTTTATCAGAGACAGACCCCTTAAGCATATCACTCTGCCATCTTGATCCTGGGGTCCACTGCTCTTCATTCTGAATGGTATATATTTCTTTCAAATATTCAGATTCACCTCTTAAATGATCAAGATTTTTTTTTCTTATCATTGTGACAATCCAGAAGAATAACCATAGGTCATAAATGTGTTTGTAAATGAAGAATATCAAAACTAATTTGGTCAGTGTTATTGATGTAGCTAACATCTGTCTGCTTTGAAACACAGTGCATTCTTATTTGTCTGCTAATTTCTTATAGCATATAGTGTAGTCAGAACCTGTGGTTTAGGCTCATACATCTTTCCTCCTTTATCATCCCTCCCTAAAATTGCCGTTTACTTGTTGTGGTATCTTAGGATACCAGAATTAAAATTTCAGTTTCTAAAATTTTAAAATATGGATAATAATAAAATTTCTTTTTTTGTGATAAATTGCATTCGTCACAGTTGCTGGCTTGATAATTGGGGCCTATTGTTATTAATTATACTAGCAATAATAAAATATTTCTTAGGTTCTGGTGTCAGCTTGGACAGGTAATAGTGCCCAGCTGTATCTTTAGGCAGACACTGGCCTGTTATTGCAAGGATATTTCATGGCTGCTTGATAAATGGGAAGACTGGTTCATTAAAGCATCAGTTACTTGGTTCCAGCTTTCGCTTATTACACTAATGGTACCTCTCCTGTGGAGTTTGTCAACACCTTTCATCAGAATTGCCAGCCTTGCAGCCTGCCCTATAAATTTGGAATTCTTGCAGTCCTAGGATTGCTTGAGATACTTTTATAAATCTCGTATTTACAGATATCTTCTGTTGGTTCTGTTTCTCTATGGAACCCTGAATAATACAGCTTGGTAACAGGAGTGGTCCTTGAGAAACAGAATCTTAAAAATGGGCTTTTACTATTGGTTTTCTACTCTGATTAGACCTAAAGACTTTAATGACTCTGTTTCAGATAATCGGGATGGCACTGAGAGTCCATGGTGTGAGTTGGCAGTAGAGATATGCAAAATATCACTGTTTGATTCTTCTGATTGTACACTTATACAAAGCAAGGTTCTGGATGAGGGTGTTCTTGTTACCTTAATGGAGTTTTTTGGAGTTAGGAGATACAGTGATGTTGGCTGGTTGTTCATTGATACACTGGATACTCTTATGAGGAAAAGGGATGAGCTGAAGGCCTCAAATTTGTAACTCCAACATTGTTTAAAAGATGTAAAAGTTTCTATGTGTGCCCTGAAAGAAAACTTTTTTTCCGTGGTTGCAGTCTTGAGAGCTCTGATAATCAGGCCCAGAACCTTATTGTGTGAATAGCAGGTTTACAACGTAAACTAAATTCTTAACCTTGCAGAGTGTCTGCTGTTAAAGTAAGAGTTTTGATTGGAAAAGAACAGGATCTGAAACTTGGAGTAGGGACATTTTGGTTGATAATAATGGCAGTGGGGCCATGGCCCTGGATTCTGCTGAGTCTTTGTTATATAGCCCTATATTGGTCAGTCCTGAAGAACCAGCCCCCCCAAGTCCAGCCTGCTCTGAGGAGACAGCTACATAGCTTCCAGCCTGACTTGAGGAAAGAGTTTCCTGGCCTCCAACCTGCCTTGAGGAAACAGCTTCCTTGCACTATTCTGCCCAGAGGAGTCCACCATCCAACCTTCACCTAAACAGATGAACCTTTCAGTGCCTACTAAATTTGTAATCCCCTCCTCTGGGGAAACAATCCTCATTCCTCTGTCTGGAGTGATTGTGTTTTACTGGATGAAACTGCAATGGAATGTCCTGAGATAATTGGTTTGAAAGACACTTCTAATTCTTTTCATGATCACCACAACCACCCTCTTTTCTTTAAGACTTATAACTAAACTAAAGTCCCAACAGGCTCATAAAGGTGAGGTACAAAGTGTGACCCATGAGTAGGTATGCTTTACTCCAAAATCAGGGGAATATGTGTAGAATGGATATTAAGGGTGTGGGATAATGTTGGGAAAAATATAGAGTTTGATCAAGCTGAATTTATTAATACTGGCCCACTAAGCAGAGATTCTGCATTCAGTGTTGTAGCTCCATGAGTTAGAAAGGGCATTAATAACTTGTTTCTGTGGTTGGCTAAATATAGATCATTACCTGAGGTCAGAATGCCATAACTGCCCTGGTATATAATGAAACGAGGGGACCCAAAGTCTTAGAGAGATTAGAATGCTAGAGTGGATTTTTCATGGAAGACCTGCTCACACACCCCAGGAATGGCCAGAGGATACACCTTTCACCAGTACTTTGAGGAATAAATTTGAGAGACTAGCTCCATTGTCCCTGAAGAGCTCTGTAGTCAGCTCTTTATTATTGTGGAAACTACTGTCACTGAGCTAGAATCCTTAAACACAGTGGGGATAATCGGATCCCGAGTTGGCAGAAACCATGGGTAACAGTTAATGGCCATAATCAAGGTAGGCGTGGCTACCACAATGGACAACAGAGTCTGAGCAGTAGTCAAAATAATCTGACTCGCCGAGACTGGTGTTGTCTAGTAGATCATGGAGTACCTAGAAGTAAATATACAGGCAGTCTACTAAATTCTTGTTTGAGCTGTATAAGAAGAGGAGTTCTAGGTCAAGTGAACAGAAGTCTAACTTAAATTACAAAAGCAGAGATTCACAGCCCTTTAATCATTTCCCATATTTGAGACAGTTTATAAACCCATAGGCCCTTGAATGAGGGAAGGGCCTTAGGTACCCTTCGGGAAGGAACCTGTTATGCTGCCCAAAATTTACATTGTTAACCTTCCTCCTAGCCTTCCCCAAAGAAACCTGTGGCATTTAACCAGGGTGACTGTGCATTGGGGAAAAGGAAATTATCAGATAATTTGGGGATTATTAGATACTGGCTCTGAAGTGACACTAATTCCAGGACCCAGAAAACATCACTCTGGTCTACCAGTTAGAATAGGGGCTTATGGAGGTCCGTGATTGATGGAGTTTTAGTTTAAATATGTCTCACAGTTGGTTCAGTGGGTCCTCAGTCCTATTCTGTAGTTATTTCCCCAGTTCCAGAGTGCATATTGGAATCAATATGCTCAGCAGCTGGCAAAATCCCCACATGGTTCTCTGACTCATGGAGTGAGGGCTATTATGGTAGGCAAGGCCACGTAGAAGCCACTAGAACTGCCCCTACCTAGCAAAATAGTGAATCAGAAGCAATACCATGTTCCTGGAGGGATTGTAGAAATTAGTGCCACTCTTAAGGACTTGAAGGATGCAGTGGTAGTGATTCCCACCACGTCCCCATTCAAATCTCCTGTTTGGCCTGTGCAGAAAACAAATGGATCTTGGAGGATGATGATGAATTATCATAAAATTAACCAAGTTGTAACCCAATTGCAACTACTGTTCCAGATGTTGTATCATTGTTTGAGCAAATCAAGGTATTGCCTGGTACCTGGTATGCAGCTATTGATCTGGCAAATGTTTTTTTCTCAATAGCTGTCTGTAAACTATTTTTTCAATCACCAGAAACAGTTTGCATTCAGCTGGCAAGGCCAGCAGTATGTCTTCACTGGCCCACAATACATCACACTGCTCTATTATATTGATTATATCATGCTGATTGGACTTAGTGAGCACAAAGTAGCAACTACTCTAGACTTATTGGTAAGGCATTTATGTGTCAGGGAATGGGAAATGAATAAAAAGAAATCCAGGGCCCTCCACCTCAGTGAAATTTTTAGGTGTCCAGTGGTGTGGGGCATGTTGAGATATCCCTTCTAAGCTGAAGGATAAGCTCTTGCATCTGGCCCCTCCTCTGACCAAAAAAGAGGTACAAAGCCTAATTATCCTCTGGATTTTGGAGATGACATATTCCTCATTTGGGTGTGCTACTCTGACTTATTTACTGAGTGGTCAGAAAAGCTACTAGTTTTGAATGGTTCTGGAAGAAGAGGAGGCTCTGTGACAGGTCCACACCACTGTGCAAGATGCTTTGTCACTTGGGCCAATCGATCCAGCAGATCCAATGATGCTGGGAGTGTCAGTGGCAAAGAGAGTTGCTCTCTGGGCCTTTGGCAGGCTCCTATAGGAGAATCACAACTCCGACACTTAGAATTTTGGTATAAAGCATCACCCACTCCTGCAGAAATGAACTCTCCTTTTGAGAAACATCTTATGGCCTGCTATTGGGCCTTAGTAGAGCCTGAATGCTTAACCATGGACCACCAGGTTACCATGAGACCTGAGTTACTTATAGTTGCTTTTGTCTGGGTGTTGTCTGACCCACCAAGCCCTAAAGTTGGGTGTGCACAACAGCACTCCATCATAAAATCAAAATGGTATATAAGAGATAGGGCTCCAGCAGGTCCTGAAGGCACAAGTAAATTACATGAGGAAGTGGCCCAAATGCCCATGGCCTCCACTCTTGTCACATTACCTTCTCTTTCTCAGACCAGAGCTATGGCCTCTTGGAGAGTTCTTTACCATCAGTTGACTGAGGAAGAGACAGTTCTATAAATCTTATATTTATAGATAGCTCCTATTCTGTTTTTATAGAGAACCCTGACTAATACAAATATACCTGTTGTTCCCATGATCAGATATTCTTGCTTAAGGTAATAGTGAATTAAAGATTTGTTCATGAAATAAATTTATTGTTAATTAAATTGTAAAAAAAAGTGCAAAATATTAAAAAATTAACAATAATATTAGTTAATTACTTCTTAAATGCTTACTATGTGCTAGGCATTCTTCTGAGTGCTTTATGTTCCTTAAGTGGTTTATCCTCACAGCCGTTTTCATAGGAAATTACTGACATTATCTTCATTGTACAGAAACTGAAGCACAGAAAGCATGGTTTTAAAGCTAGTTTAGTGGCAGAACTGAATCTATCAGTTTCTGTGCTCTGACTATGCATCATCTGAGATCATAGTCACTATGCAACACTGCTGATAATTTGATTTATTAATTTAATAATAACAGATAATATGGATGGGTAGCAAAAAATAGATACACAAATACATGAATTTTGTGAAAACTCCAGATAATAAAACATTTTTTATCTATAATGTACAATTTCAGTATATACATATGTAGGGCAGACGATGGTGACGCAGTGGCAGGGTTCTTGCCTGCCATGGTGGAGACTCAGGTTCAATTCCTGGTGCCTGCCCAATCAAAAAAAAAAAAAAAATATATATATATATATATACCTGGGTTATTTTAATTATCGAATGGCGCACTATCATTTTTTCATATTTAACATAACAAATAATTCTTTATTTAAAAACATCATAGTTGGTGTGGTCTAGTAACGGTTTTCTTTTTAAACTACATCTGCACCTGTTTCTGTGTAAAGGAAGTATTCATAGTTTATAAGCAGAAAAATTTGCTTTTTTAGGTCATTCATAACTTTGTTCCAAACTGTTTGATATTTTAGTTTCAGGATTTAACTTCCTTACAAATGTCATGTGACATAAGCAGCGAGGTGTAGTGAGAGCTCTCTCAGGAATACTCTTAATAGCAAGGAAGATTTTGGGTCTGTGAGGTTGTGTGGGCTTGAATGTGATTTTTATTTGATATATGAGCTGTGACATAACTATTGCATGACTGAGATGTGTTTGTAAGTGCTGTACTATGCAGATGTTTTTATTCTGAAACAAAGCCAAAAACAAAATCTTGAATGTGTTCATTTAGTGGGAGAAGAATACTTCATAGAAACATATGGAAACATTTCTAAGTTTTTTCATTAAATGAGCCTTTTACTTTCTAAGCATTTTTATGATTGTTCAAGTTAGTAAGTCATTTGCCTCATATTTTCCAAGTTTAATGACAAATGGGAGGTCTTGTAGTACTAGGATATTTTGAAACAACTAGATAACTTTTAGGAATGTGTATTTTAGAATTAGATAATTATCAGCAAGTTAAGATAGAATCCTGATATATTTTTCTTTAAACAATAATCATAAGTCTCTCCATATCTAATTAATTATTATATTATGATGGGATTTGGTATGGAGATTGTCATGGTTAGGGACACGTGTCAACTTGGCCAAGTTGTGGTACCTGTTTATCTGATTGGGCAAGCGCTGGCCTGTCTGTTGCAATGAGGACATTTCACAGGATTAGGTCATGAGCACATCAGCTGCATCCACAGCTGAATCCATTTGTAATCAGCCAAAAGGGAGTGTCTTCTGCAATTAGTGATGCTAA
>PVIY010025212.1:0-37010 GCA_004026745.1 Myrmecophaga tridactyla
AAATGAAAAAAAAATTCAATGGAATAAAATAGGTTCTTTCTAAAAAGTTCTGTATATTCCTATGCTGACTTGACAGGATGTATATACCCTAGAAAGCCATGTTTTAATGCTAATTCCATTTGTAAAGGCAGCCGTTTCTTCTAACCCCCATTCTGTACTGTATGTTGGAAATTTTAATTAGTTTCCATGGATATGCTCCAAGGCATATCTATGGAGATGTGACTCACTCAAGTGTAGGTATTAAACTGGATTAAATGTCTCCACCCATTCCAGGTGGGTCTTGATTGCTTTACTGGAATCCTGTAAAAGAGGAAACATTTTGGAGAAAGCTGGAGATTCAGAGAGAGCAGAGAAGAATGACAGAACCACAAGAAAGCCACAACAGAGAATAACAAGAGAGAAAGCCAGGAGAATCTGAGAGAGCAGAAAATGCTGCAGCACCACAAAGCAGAGAGTCTAACAGCCATCGACTTTTGGAGATGAAGAAGGAAAATGCATCCGGGGAGCTGGAGAGGAAGCTAGCAGATGACGCCATGTTTGCCATGTGCCCTTCCAGCCGAGAGAGAAACCCTGACCATGTTCGCTATGTGCCTTTCCACTTGAGAGGGAAACCCTGAACTTCATCGGCCTTCTTGAATCAAGGTATCTTTCACTGAATGCCTTAGATTGGACATTTCTATAGACTTGCTTTAATTGGGACACTTCCACAGCCTAAAAACTGTTAACTTGCAACTTATTAAATTCCCCTTTTTAAAAGTTTTCCATTTCTGGCATATTGCATTCCAGTAGCTAGCAAACTAGACCTACCCCTTTGTTTCCCTGCTATATGAGATGAAACTTATGGTATAATAGATGGTGCATACATGGAAAGCTATAACTGAATATTGACTTTTATCAATTGTAACAAATGCACCACACAAACACAAAGTGTTAATATTAGGGTGGTATATGGGAAACCTGTATTTTATGCTTGATTTTTCTGTAAATTTATAACTTCTCTAATTAAAACAACAACAATACCTTATGGTCCTCACCTGCAAAATGGAGTGGATTTACTCACTTTACAGGGATAGTATGGGAATGAGGTGAGGTACTGTATGTATTGCACCTAGGGCCTAGTATGTTCTGAATAATCCTCTTCCATTGTATGACACACACCACATATATGAGAGTTGTTTATTTTCTAGGATTTCCAACAGAAACCTAGGAGGAGGTCACATAACCAGAGGATCTCTTGCTATATCTAAATACAAGGACTCTCCTACCAATCAAATTCAGATGATGGACACCATCAAGTGACCTCTATGTTTATAACAATGATTTCAGTGTGGTTGCATATTTTGAATGATACAGTATTACAAGTGACTCACAGGGATGCCATATCGGGTCCGGTAGAGGGTCCTCATTGCGACAGTTGCTCCACACAGACAGCATTCATTCAGGTCGGATGCAATTTGACATGCAAGGCACATGAAACAAAATGTGCCACAGAGACCTGAACGTATGAAACCAGGGTATAGGTTATTCCACTCTATCATCATAGGTGAAAGTTAGTTTGCTTCAATGAATGGGAGTTCAAATCATGGGGCCTTTTGCCACAGACTTTGCTGCCAGGTTCCTCTTCAAAGTTTGGTTTAGCTTTTCCTTCTTCCCATCCAATTATTTTAGGAATGACCTCTTTCCTAAAAGTGCATCTTTCTTTTTACAGTACTGCCTTTGCCCATTTATTCAATGATTTATTGAAACCTAGCAATGTTCCAGATCTTATCCTAGGTAGTTGAGAATGCTCCTGGTGGAAGTCTAGTATGCAAGACAGATTAAATGAAAAGTTATCTAACAGAAATCTGCTCAAGATACCAAGGGGTTCCCAAAAGAAATGTACCCTTAAGGGGTTTGAGTAGGAAATGCTGCTTGAGCTAAATCTCTGGAATGGGATGGGGATGAAGCAGGAAGCCGAGGCAGGTAGGGACAAGATGACAAAGAACTGAGAGTGTTCAGTTTGTCATGAAAGTAACTGAGAAACCACTGAAATATTTTAAGAGATGAGGAGTGTTTTTAAGATACATTTAAGGCAACCTGCCATGAAGCAATCAAGCTTGTACTAGGACTTAGACAGTTACCTAATTGAGCAATAATACTAGCAGTAGGAGGATTAAAATGTTCATCTTTAGAAGGTTCGTCTAATTATTGCTCTGATTTTTTTTCTTTGAATTTCACTCAAAATGCAAACCAAAAATGCAGAATTTAATCTTAGTTACTAATAGATGTAATCACAGATATGACTATCTACAGTGTTTGTGTGTGTTTTAGAAATTATAGTAAAACATACATTTCATAAAAATAATTTTAACGACTTTTAAGTTCAATGAAATTAAGTACATTGATGTGTTGTAACTTTCATCTTATAACTATATTGCAGATACTGAATTAGTGTCCTGAGAAGTGTAAGCCATCACATCAGGTCATCTAGTAAGGGATAAGAACAAATAAATCTGGCATTCCCCTCTGTTTCTTAATGTAATTATCAGCTTGACTCATTTTAATTTCAATTTCATCAGTAAGTTAATGGTTAATGTGTCTTCTTTCTTCATTTAATAATACTATATAGACTTGAGACAGGCAAATAAACTTCAGAGCAATTTTTTTTTTTTTTTTGCCTGAGCAGGAATCGGGAATTGACAAATGTTTTTTTGTAGGCAAAATTGTCAGTTTCTAGGTTGGTGTTGAGAAATAAGCACCTTGATCCTCTCTGTTACCCCCCCATTTCATCTTCAAATTTCATTTCTTCCAAGTTCACTTAGATCTCTAAGTGAGAGAGCTTTTAGAGCTCATAAAAAGAAAACAAAGCAATCAGAGTTATTTTTCTTAATGACAAGAAAGAATTCTTTAGAATTCTAAAGAATTCACCTTTAGAATTCTTTATTCTCAGGTGTATAAAAAAAGACCCAAATATAAACTCAAATATTTTTCTCTGAACTCATGCCAAGCCATTGGTGAAAACTATCCCCTGTGTTCCAGGCACACTGTGACTATAATGAATTTAATTTACACGTAACAAGAGCAGTCTTTTGTTTGTTTCTTTCTTTTTTTAATTCAAGTTAAACTTCAAATGTTTAGTTTAACTTAAGCTCCAATTATAAGCATTAGGTTTGTTCATTGTTAGAATTAATCTGCTCTTTTACTGTTATGGTAACTCCAGTGAGGAACAAGGTGGGGACGGGGTTGGGGGGGGAGAGATTTGGTCGTGGATATTTTACAATGTCAATTACAGGGGCACTTTTCTCATGCACTTACAGACTCCGAAGTCGCTGAAGCAATCACACGTGCTGGTCTGCCAGTTGGAGGTTTGGGTTACCACGCTACCCCCAGGCTGAGTCACGATGACTACCTGTGATTGAGCTTGCATTTTCGAAGCAGGGTCCCTAAAGGCTGTGGTCTGAAAAGGAAAAAGTTGGTCTAAGAGACCCGGATCCACTTTTCATACTTACTCATTTAGCACCAAACTCGCAGCATTTCTCTGGGTAGGCTGTTTGGAGACAATGCGCTTCCCTGGCAGTTGAGGCAATTTAGATCAAACTACTTGTTGATCTTTAAAAGTGCATAATTTCTATCCGCACCCCTCAGAGGACAGCGGCCCCTAGGGTGAAGAAATTCACCCAACTGTTAAGATAAACAGGTGCTTTTCCAGCGAAAGTAGGCTGGGATAGGGTTGTTCACATCCTATTTTTAAACATGTACCCGGAGGTGTCCACACAAGGTAGGAAAGCTAATGACCACGTGGTGATAGAGGTTGGAAGTAGGGAATTAGGGAAAACAGGCTTCTCTAAAACTGTATCACCCTAGGCTCTTGTTGTGCACATACATCCTTCCCCCTTTTGCTCTTTGATAAACTCCCTTCTGTTTTGGATTTCAGGATTAAAATCCTCAGTCACCCTCACGCAAACTGGTTCTGGCTTGACAGCGTCACAGAGAAGTTAGAATTTTAGGGATAATTATAACTACTGAATCATTATATAGATATTCTTTTTTTCTTTCTGGTATATTAGAGTAGACAGAGGGAAATACCTGAAATCTCTGAACTGTAATCCAGCTGCTTGATCTCTGATAATGATTAGAATAGCCTTTATCTTGTGCCCCTGTGATTGTAAAAACCTTGTGCCTAACCTTCACTTGCACCCATTTATCCAGTTATTCAATTTTAGAGTCTTATGATCACTAAAGAATGCCCCTAATGTTTATTAATGAAGTGTCTTGGGTCAGCCCAGAACTAACCTACCCCAAGTCCAACGTTTTCTTGATAACCAAAGTAGAATCTAACCAAAATAAGTTCAACTGGCATGCACTGTAGCTTAGACTTTAACCTATAAATCACCTATACCTCATTATAATTTGAAAAATCATGTCCATCATCATATTAAGGCTATCATTTTCTTACATATGTTCTGTGGTTAAACATATAATCATCAATCTGTGCATGCTCAATAATTAGATCACCTCTAATTATAGCATCTGGAGTCATTATGCGCATTACTCTAAAAACTGCCCATCTTTTTAGTAGTATAAAACTATCAGAATTACTGCAGTTTGAGGAGACAGGTTTTTGGGCCGAAAGGCTATCTGATCTCTTGCTTTGCACCTAGCAATACATTTTTTCTCTCTTGAAACCCCGGTGTCTCAGGAATTGGTCAGTGAACGCATCGGGCAGAGAACTCACCACCTTTGTCAGGTACCCTTGCCATGTGGTAGGGTCAAGCTTAGACAATCTGTCCCCAGAAAGTTTATGAAGTACACTTTGTTAGGGAAATCCTAATCTCCTTCACAATGTGCAGTGAGGGGTCATGGAACGTAGATTAGATTTGGCGTGAGAAAATCCACGCTCAAATCCTGGTTTTCTAAACCGTGTGATCTTGACCTAGTCATTTACTAGCTGAGTCATTTGACTAGTCATTTCAATTTCCATTTACTATTTGTAAAACTGTACTACCCAGCTCACAGACTCATTGAGAGTACAGAATGAGAAAAAAATCTTTGAAAAGGTTTAATGATTAACAAAGACTTAAACAAGCGTAAGGCTGGCTATACTGTGCAAAAAAAGCAAGGAAATTTCTTTTGATAATTTCTGTAAACATTTATTGACAATAATAACAGCTAATATTAAGGTTCTATGCAACATTAGATACTATAAAAAGATACACTTTATCTTCACAACAACCTGCAAAGTAGGAATTTTCTTTTTTGAGTTGATAAGGAAATAGAGTTTCAGATAGTTGAAACTGCAAAATTCAAATCCTTCTCTGGCTCATTCCACAGTCCCTATTCTTCTCTTTGCCTCTTAGTCTTAAAGCCCATACCATCATAACACTCATAACTGTAGGGCTTAATTGTTGCCTTATACGACATTGTCATTGGTTTGCTATGATCTCCTTGAGAACAGGATCCACTTTTCATACTTATTCATTTAGCACCAAACTTGATGTTAGGCCAATAGTAGGCATTTTTAATTGCCTTGTTGAACTAAGGATTTAATGTACTTTGTTCCTTTACAATGTGCTAGGCTCTAGGATATAAGAAATGTCCACTTGAGAATTCAGCATTTTTTTAAAACTGCAAAAGAAAAACACTAAAATTGAAAATATAGTACCCCCAAATTACTTTAGTGATATTATTATACTATTTGTTCTCTTATAATCTTTCCTCCTTGGAGAGAGCTGTTTCAAAACCTGAGCAAAGTGCCTCAGTTGTTTCATATTATTTTACACATTTTCTGTTTCTTAAATTAGCTGGTTTCTTTTGTCATGGCTTAGCAACACCTAGCTAGATTGGTGGTTCCCTCAAGGAAGCAGGAGGAGAATATATGAAACTAAAAACAGTTTTAAAAACAAAACAGCATTTTAGATATTTCTTCACAAAACTAAAAGTGTATCTTGCAGGAATGGCTCAAACGTGTCTAAATCTGCCCAAGTTTCATCACAGCTAATTGTAAGTCAACAAGGTCTACTCTTTATAGATGGTCCCCTGAGTCCTAGCACAGAGCCTCATGCAAAGAGATGCTCATTTATCTTGGATGAGAAAAAACATTGTAATTTTTTTCTTAGAATAAAAAAGAAAGAGGCTTAAAGTGTTCTTTTGAACGTTTGTATCTGTTTGTCAACATCATCACAATCAGGAAACAGCTCTAGGTTTTTCCTTTCCTACTAGTGAGTGTAATCTGTGAACACCAGGCATTTAAAAAAATTTAATAAAATGAATTCATTTTAAAAGACTAAAAAATTTGACATTGTTTTTTAAAAACCTTGCCCACGAGAGAGTTTAAAAGGCCCTGAAGGTTAGGAAAATGAGAAAAAGGCTTGAACAAACAACTCACAAAACAAGAAATGAAAATGACAATCATATAAAAAAGATATTAAAACTCACTCAAAATTACAGAAATACCAATCAAATACTTGTCAGACTGGCAAAGATTAAAAAGTATTTTTTAATTCTGTTGGCAAAGCTGTGGAGATTTGAGTGCTCTCATATATTTTGCTGGTGAGAATGTAAACTGGGGCAACCCTTCTAAAGGGAATTTCATATTGTTACGATATGTAATTCCCAACAATGCACTACTAAAATTTACCCTGTAGCCATACCTCTAACAATACAAAAATACATATGCATTAGGTTGTTCATAGAAGCATTGTGTATATTTTCAAAATACTGTAAACAACCTAAAGATTTTATGTGGTAATGTGATTGAATAAACTATGGGCCATGATACCAAGGAGTGTTAATGTGGCTGTAAAAAAGGAAGATGTACTACTCATTGGCAGGAAAAAAAAAAAAGGAGGAGGATGTCTATAATTTTATATTTTATATATACATATAACTGTTCAGTGAAAAAATTATACATATATATACTGTTCAGTGAAAAAAGCAAGATACAAAAAGGTATGCTACTCTTCATGTAAGAAATAAGGAGATATAAGAAAGCATACATGTATCTGCTTATTTATGGAATAACAAATACAGGAAGAAGAAACTGAAAACAAATTGCTAGGTTCAAGAAATGTAGAGTGGAAGGAATGAAGTAATGAAATGGAATGGAAGTAGGAATGGGAGGTGACACTTCTCTGAGTGCACATTTTTGTATAGCTCTTACTCTTAGAACCCTGGTCATATTTAACATACCCAATCAACACACAAATAATGAAAATCAACCAAGTTGTGGAAGGAACCCAAGATACAATGTAAAGAGATGAACCTAACTGAATTGCAATCAGCTACTGAAGGGGTAAGGAAGAAAAAGGTAACAAGTAACTTTGGAAAAAAGTATTTTGACTATAAAATGTAAAGCTAGAGTGAGAGAACTGTAAACAAATATTGTACTCTAGGAAGTAAATTTGCTTTTCACAGGGATGTCAACTGGCAATTATAAAACTATATATATGCTAGGGTTAAACAAATAATTATATCATGAATATCTCTCACTGTTTGAGAAAGGAGTTACAAATAAGGAAAGAAGGGAGGCTAGAATGAACTCTCTGCTGTTGGTTTGGAATCTAAGGCATGAACTCATGTTATTTATATACACACACACAGATGGGTAATAGATATAGATGATATAGACATGTATGTATCCATACATCTATTTCCTAGCACTGTCCACTGCAAAAGCCTACAAGCAACAATAACCCAGTAGCAATGGACAAAGCTTACATCCAAATCTTGGTTTCCAAATACCATTTTCTAATAGAAAGAAACAGGATTCATTGGAGAAATGGCTGATTCCAGGGCTGGGACTAGGAAAGTAAAAGATGAGCCTGGGGTACCTTGTAGTACCTGAAAGTAAGAAAGGGCTGGAAAAAACCAGATAGAGACAGGTTTAAAGGTCATAGGTGCCAATCCGAGGTGCTCCCAATGACCAAATCTGGGACTATTTGAATAAATAAATAAATAATGCTAGTGGTGGATTATAACCTAAAATAACTACCTGTAAGTCCATTCTGACATAAATAAATGAATAATTTTTTAAATGTGGGGGAGGGGTTAGCTCTTTCTTATAGTAGTACTCCAACTAATCAACATAGAAGGAACGATAGAAGTAGAAGGTCACCATTTGGCAAATACTACATTAACAAACTGCTGTGTGCAGGACTTGTGGATAGATGCTAAAATAGGTAGATTTTAAATGAATTAATTAATGATGAGAAACAAAATATTCATGGAGTCTCAAAGTATCTCCCCCAGCAAAACTAATTATAAAGGGGGAAAACAGCAATTTTATAGTGGAGAAATCTGGCAGATACTATCTTAACCAGGTGATCAGTTAATATCATCAGTAGTGAGACATCGACATCATGTACCTCTTTATTATCGTGCTGCGAGGGACACAATACCAATTTTGTATTATTCTTGCCAAAAATGCATAACTGGAATCATGAGAAAGCATTGAAAAAACATAAGCTGAGGGATATTTTGCAAAATAGCTGGCCAGTGCTCTTCAAAAGTGTCAAGATCTGAAAGACAAGGAAAGACTGAGGAAAATATTTCAGAATGGAGGAGACATGACTACCAAATGCCACGTGGGATCCTGAAACATAAAAAGTCCTGCCCATGCTCTCCAGCCAGAGACTAGCAAGAATATGCATTTAGTCGAACTCATTGGGTCTATTCCTTGTAGTAGTGAGACCGTACATGATGAAGAACTATGGGGTATCTTAATAAGAGTGTGCTAGAAAAGATTTCTTACAGAATTTAGGCTTTGGCTGGGAGATTTGGAGGAGAATCCATGGAAATGGAGGTGCCGTCAGAAGGTAGAGACGATCCTGTGTTTGGGTATCTTAATAAATCTTAGCTACAAGCAGTTTAGAATGAGGCCAAAGCTGTAATAGGTAAAGAAGCAGCAGTCACACATACTAGCTAGGAAAGGGAGATGTTTTGTATTTTATGGCTTGGATAATACTTAAGGTTTATCCATGATCAGACATGACTGTGGAGTGCTCTTGGCTTTGTCTTGATCCATCATGATCACAGAGTAGCCTTGTGGATGTTGATGCTCCATGAAATTGTTTATGCACAACAGGACACCAAGACCTAATGTGAGTGGCAGGTCAGTTTCCTGCAACACTGAGCACTGGTTGCGAGCCCTAGGACAGCTCCTGGACATTAGGGGCTCCTTTTCTCTTTCTCAGAGAAAAGTAGAGTATGGACAGATAAGTAAAAAACAAAAAATAAGGACAAAAATTAAATAAATAATGGGGGGATAAAGGGTAAAAAATTGGTTAATTGAAATACCGGTGGTCAATGAGAGGGAGGGGTAAGGTGTATGGGATGCATGAATTTTTCCTTTTTTCTTTTTCTGGAGTGATGCAAATGTTTTAAAAACGATCATGGTGATGAATACAGAACTGTGTGATATTAGTGAGACAATTGGTGAAATTCAAGTAAGATCTGTTGATTAATTAACAGTATTGTATCAATATTAATTCCCTGTTTTCAATATCACGCTATCGTTATGTAATATATTATGATTTGGGGAGGCTGGTTGAAAGATATTTGGGAACTGTATGCGCTACTTTATTTTTTTAAAGCTTCATTGAGATATACTTTATATATAGTTCAGTAGTTTTTAGTACATTCAGAGAGATGTGATCACCATAATCTAATTTTGTTTTTTGTTTTTTGCTTTATTACTTACTATCTTTTTAAAAAAATATTTTTATGGAGAAATCTTTACACACATACAGCCCAATCATATTATCACCCAGTGGCTCACAATATCATCACACAGTTGTGTGTTCATCACCATGATCATTTTTAGAACATTTGCATCATTCTAGAAAAAGAAATAGAAAGAAAAAATTCATACATCCCATACCTCTTACCCCTTCCTCTCACTGACCACCAGTATTTTAATCTACCCAGTTTTTTGCTCTTTATACCCCCATTATTGATTTAATTTTTATCTTTTTTAAAACTTATCTGCCCATACTCTGGATAAAAGGAGCATCAGATTGTGTTTTCACAATCACAGTCATATTGTAAAAGCTATATCATACTGCAATCATCTTCAAGAATCAAGGCTACTGGAACACAGTTCAATAGTTTCAGGGACTTCCCTCCTGCCACTCCAATACACCATAAACTAATGAGGGATATCTATATAATCCCCAAGAATAACCTCCAGGATAACCTCTTGACTGTTTAAAAACCTCTCAGCCACTGAAACTCTACTTTGCCTCATTTCTCTCTTCCCCTTTTGGTCAAGAAGGCTTTCTGAATCCCATGATGCTGGGTCCCAGCTCATACCCGGGAGTCAGGTCTCACATTGCAGGGAGATTTATACCCCTGGGAGCCATGTCCCATGTAGGGGGGGGGAAGGCAGCGAGTTCATCTGCTGAGTTGGCTTAGAGAGATGGGCCACTTCTGAGCAACAAAGTCTGGGGGTGACTTTTAGGCCTAATTTTAAGTAGGTTTGCCTATTCTTTGCAAGAATAAGTTTCATAGGGGCAAACCCCAAGATCAAGGGCTCGGACTATTGATTTGATTGTCCCCACTGCTTGTGAGAATATCCAGCACCACAGTCTAATTTTAGGATATTTTACCACCACCAGAAGAAACGCATACCCATTAGCAGTCACTACCCATTTCCTTTCAACCCCCACATCCTCACACAACCACTAATCTCCTTTCTGTCTGTATGATTTACCTGTCCTGGACATTTCATATAAGTGGAATAATGCAATATGTGGTCTTTTGTGACTGACTTCTTTCACTTAGCGTAGTATTTTCAAGCTTCATTCATATCGTAGCATGCAATGGAACAGTACCTCATTCTTTTTATTGCCAAATAACATGTGGCATGAATATAATAATATGGAATGGATATATCACATTTTGCTTATCCATTCAACAATTGATGGACATTAAGTCATTTCTACTTTCCTGGCTGTTATGAAAAAATACTCCTATTAACATTTAACTACAGACTTTTGTGTATGTTTTTTATTTCTCTTGGGTATTTACCTAGGAGTGGAATTGTTGGGTCATATGGTAACTCTATGTTGAGCATTTTAGTTAACTGCCCGACTTTTCCAAAGTGGCTGCATTTTGTTTTAGGGGTCTAATTTTTCCCACATTATCACCAGCAATTGCTAACATTTGTTATTGTCTGTCTTTCTACGTGCTAGTTTATGTGACATTTTCCTATTAAGTCTAAAAGTATTTCAAAATAAGAGTAACAAAACAAGCGGAACCAAAACATAAAAAACGGACTGCGGAGGAGGGGAGCCCCATAGGATTTAGTGACAAGTGCAAAATTATTTGCTGCCGAAACTTCAAAAACACATTTCCAAGTTCAAGTAACATGATATAATATAGAAATTTTAAGACTTTTGTACTATGGGGACATTTCCCCTATAGTTCTTAAGAATCATTCTGAATACTTTATTGTATAAAATGTAATGAACTATATAATAATACTCGGTGTTTATTTTAAATTTAATAGTTTTGCCCTTTACTACACGTTAAAGTGGTTTACGATTGTCATTTTGTGTGGTTTTAAAAAATGTACTATAACGGCCTTTTACCGCTCTTCTACAAACAAAAAGAGGTTAACCATTTGTGGTTCCCACAGAAAACAACGTGAAAGAAGGTTCTAGTAGGTGAACACAACTGGGGAATGGACTCATCTGATCATTCTGAGGGTGCATCACTTGCGGGTGGATAAGTGGAGAAGGAAGGAGTCTGTCTGGAAGGGTAGTGTTCTCGGCGACGCTAGGAAGGGAGCGCGTATCCGCCTTTGTTTTGTCTCGCGACCTTTTCAGGGAGGAAGGTCAGGGAGGCGGGTGAAGAGCCGGGCACTGTGTGGACGGAAGGGCAGGTCCGTTTTTAAGGCTGAGCCCTGCGATCAAAACCTCCTTGCTCATCAACAGCCTCCGGTTTTAGTTTGAGGCCAGAGCCTCTCACTTCCCGCTTTGGATTGGCGCGGGGAGAGCCGCGAGCCTCCCGCGATGCAAGAGGGCGGGAGGTGGGGTGAGCTCACCTACACTGACCGCTCTGGACTCAGGATGGTGCTCGAAAACACACATCCTGCCCCCGATGATGTTGTTCATTTAACTGTCTCCTCTGCTGAAATTAGACCTTAGTTGCCTCTGAATTCTCCAGGGCAGCCAGGGGACCTCCAATCAGTGCTCACACGGTCAGAGAACCGGCAGCTCCGGGTGGCTGCGGGGCGCGGGACCTCTGCGGGCAGAGGCGGTGCGGTCCCAGGCGCCGGGAGGCTCGCGGGGCTCAGGACCCGGGGCTGCTGTCTCCTGCGCCACGAGGGACCCGCGGACAGAACACGCCCGCGGGGACTGGCGCTGGGCCCGGGCTCTGGGCTCCGCGCCCGCCAGGACACCTGGCCCCTTTCGGTGTGAGCGCCGTGGCCCAGTCTTACCAGGCATTTAGACATTTTAAGAAATGCTCATTGGATGGTGTGGGCAGAGCAGCGCTCTGATCCTAAAGCACGAGAGAGAATTGTATCGCTTTGTTCCCTGATGTGTCTCGAAAGCTTAGTACGGGCACTGGTTCACAGTAAGTGCTCCCTAACCGCCCCAACCCACACCCCACATTTTATTCTTCCCACTTGCAGAGGTAATGCTGGATGCCCGGGATCGCTTCGAAAACTGCCCAAAGTGCCCAAAGCGGGTAAACCACTCAAGCAGCGGCGGTTCCCCGGATAACATTTTTATCCGACAGACGTAATAGGATCCAGTTCTTTCCTACTTCCCAGTACTTCTCAATTTGGCTCAAGACCTCCCCAGTACTCAAATGAGAGGAACTATATTTTGGGATGATGGCTTCCCATATTTGGGGTCCAGGAGGAAGAGGCATTACAGGAAATGCTAAAACACAGATACAAATTTTCTAATCATCTTAAATTTAATTTAACTTAATAAATTAAATTGGTAATATATTAAGCAAATTTAATAATGAAATGCCAGAAAAAAAAAAATATGAGAGCATGTACAAGAGACCATTGGGTGGTAATCTCACGCAGAGGGCTATTTTTAAACTCTTATTTTTAAATTTTCAGCTTTGTCTGAAAAAAAATGTTTTCACAAGTAGCATTTATTTATCTTACAACCCAAAGGATAAATTTCCATTTTAGAAACAAAAAGCAAATCCAGTGACTAAAAGAAATATTTAAAAGGATTATGGTGATTGTCCTATAATTGTCTGTGTGTTTTCTTCTTTAGCCCCTAGCCATTGCCTAGGCCACAGTAGGTATTCAATAAATACCAGTTGAATGAATGAATACCCTTTCCACGATCTCTTTCAGAGGGAAACCATGCATTTAAATAATTTAATTTTCAAGAAGTCTATGCTGTGACTTTTAATATCACAACAACAATCTGAAGATTTCAGAATAAAAACTTGCCTGTAATCTAATTTTTGCTTTCCTTCACCAAATTCTCCTCATTCAGAATGTATATTTATGTATTTAAATTGGCTCCTTTTAGCCCTGATAGCAGTTGAGACCTGAGCCTTCTGTGAATGCTTTTGAACCCTACCAACAGTAACCTGAATATTTTGTGGGGGGCAGCTGCCGCCAAAATATCCATGCGCTGACTGCCAGTTAATTTGTAGGAAACTTAACCTCCTTTTCGGAGTTGCCTAAATGGCTTTCAGCCCAGTGATTGCCATAAAAAAACGAATCATCTAACCGTGACAAAAGTATAAGTTTCTGTTTCTTTCATTGCTTTCAACTTCCTCTTTTGAATATGGGAAATTGTGGGGACCCAGGTGTCTCTTTGTGTTTTAGCACTGCAGAACCGAAAGGGACTGCGGAGTCCTGGAAAGTTTCTCAGGCTATTAGGAGTTTCTGGGTAGTTAAGAAACCTTCTATCTACCTACTGCAGGGGAGACAACTGCTCTGCCCAGCCCAGCGGGGTCCAGCAGAGTGGTCCTAGCCAGAACTAGTGCCCAGGGCTTTGATTTAATTTAAACGATCTGGTAAATTCCCACATGAGATTTCTTAGTCTACGAAAAGCCTCCTTGATAGTTATGAGACAGAGGAGAAAGCAAATATACTCACTGTTATGCAGCTCTGTGGTTTAAATATCACGTCAAAATTCTAGGAATCCTTTCGTTACAGCAAAACAAATGAAACTGTCCCAACCAGCTCCAATTCTCTTTGCTTCACTCATTAAATGTCTGAATCTATAACCTGTCTTCCTTGCCTATGAACACCCCACTATTTTATGAACACCTTTATTCAGGTATTAAAAGATGTTATTTAGATTTTCCTCCTCCTTTACTGTTTACTGATGTCAAATTTCACTTTTTGCTTGTGTTAGAACATTTCCAATTCATGATTACTCCTCTTATAAACTGACAAATGTGAGATGAGGTGACTTTTTTCTTTATACGTATAAATGAAGTACCTGAATTTAATTTTTAAGGCATCTAGTCTGTTTTCCTTACTTTCATATTGAAAATTCAAGGATTCTCACAATTCATTAGGAAGATATATAAAATTCCATCTTTTACAAAATATTTTAAATGTATAAAACAAAGTAAAATGTTTCAAGGCAGAAATAAATTAGACCAGCTACTTAAATATGCACATGAATTGAAATAAAGACTAAAATTAATGATGAAGTTAGCAAATTCAATAAGTAATAAGTGTTTCCCATTGAAAGCAGTATTTGATGAAGGTTCAAGGCTGAGATCTTACAGTACTATCAAAGGTATGGCATTTGGTTGTTTTAGTATCTAACCCAGTACTGGACACATAATAATTTTTTTACTTTAACTAAATTTACTAAATTTATTTTTAAAGCAATTAAATAAGAACACATTGTTCTTTCATCTGAACCTCAAAATATGGCATGTTAGATAAAAGAAAATAAAATACTTTTGAAGAAAACATTTTTTTCAGTTCAGGATAAATTTTTCAAAGAGAATATATTTTCAAAATACTCACAGTTAAGAAATGAATTTCAATGAGTAAGTGTCTTGTGGTCTGGGAGAGCGTGGCATCAGAAGTGAAAGTTATAGAAAAGAAGAGAGAGGTACAAGTGTTTCCACTGCAGGATTCAGAAAAAAAAACAAAGGTTTTTATTGGCCAGTGTAACATGAGCAGCAGTGGTTTTCAAGATATGTTTAGTTATCTCAAAAAAGAAAAAAGGAAAAGATTTCTTGCCCCAAAAGAAAACCTTCCTGCCCAAAGTATTTTTTCTGCATATTATGTAAGGTACACCATATATCTTTTTAGGGGGAAAAATATTTCCTTCATTATGTAGTTTGGTTTTACATACCTGACAAAGCTTACCAATTTCAAAGAAAATTACTTTCCCCCTTTTATATGATGAGTAAATACTGTTTAGTGTACCTTTATTGCCATCTTTGTATTGAAGAGCTTGTGACAGTATTTTGCGAGAGAGCAAGCTTTCAAGAATTTCACATCTGATCAGACATTCATCTTTTTCTCTTTTCTTCGACTTTGTTGTGTTCCCACCCCCAACATTTATTAAATGCTTATAGGTGCTAGGCACTGTTTCAAATGCTTTGTATATATTAACTTATTGAATTCTCCCCACAAACTTTGTGAAAGGCAAACTCACCAGGAAGAAGGCCGGATGAGGAGCTCAGGCAAAGGCTTTTATTTCAGGGAGAAACAGAGAGAAGCGGCTGCACTGAGGTGGCAGGGGATAGAGTTTTTATGGTTTGAGGTTGTGGGGGTTGAAAGGTTTAAGAGGCGAAAGGGTGAGAAAGAAGGACGGTAGACCAGGAAATTTAAAGTGAGCGTGTTTATTGCTGCTTTTATCGTAATGGTTCATCTCTTTGTTCCAGAAGCCATGGTGGGAGGGGCGACACAGCTTCCACAGCCTGCAACACAGTCTCCACAGCTCAAGTTGCAGTGCCCTTCCCCGTTCCCCTGACCTAACATTCCAGCCTTTTTTGTGATAATAGGGCATCGAGATTCTTCTGGCTACTTCCTGCTGTACTGGGGTGTTGTAGGGCTACAGGCTGGAGCTGTCATGGTCAGGAGAGGGGGCAGGTTGCCTATAGGAATCTGGTGAGGAGGGTAGGTGGTGGTAATGATGCAGGAGATTTGGTTGACTGCTACCCATGACAGTTCCTTCATGCGTCCCTGAAGGAAGTTGAGGAGACAGAGAGCTAGGAGAAAAAAAGAGACAGATTAGGATAACTGGTCCTAGTAGCGGGAGGAGCCATGTCGCCAGAGAAGAAACCAGCTTAAGGCAGAGTTGGTTCCTTGTTTTCTGTGGTAGAGATCTTTTAGTTTGTTTAAGGTTTGGATATTTTGTTCCACCAGACCCGACTCATTGACGTAATAGCAGCATTCCTCTGGAAGAAATATACACATTCTTCAGCAGGTCTAAGGCCCATCGATTTTGAAGAGTTACCTGGGCTGGTGAGGTGAGTTGGCGTTGTAGAGAGGAGAGTGATTCTGATGTTGATTCCAGGACTACCTGTAGTTGAGTTTCGAAGTTTTGAGAGGTTAAAATATTGTGTCCCAGCGCTCTTCCCGCTGTGGCTGAGGCTGCGACCGACACGGTTAGGCTGATGCCTACTAAGATAGGAAGAAAGGCAGCCCTTTTTGAGTGAGGAGAGAGCAGTAGCCAAGTTAGTTCGGACTCCCAATAGAGAGTCAATTGAGGAACATTAGTTACCAGGAAGCATGGTCCTGGGGCAGTGGAGTTAAGGCACTTGGTAAGAGTTCCATTACACCAGAAATATTGTCCTTTGGGGGCATAGGTGGTGTTGTGGATAGTGATGTTAGTCTGGCACTTGCTATGAAGTTTTGTTTGATTTATGGTTGTATGTGTGAGGTAGCAGGTTTTAAGGAGGTAGGGAAGATTATCAGGCTCTGGTTCCCATAGGGGGACATTCTTTAGAGTGGTATGGCAGGAATCAGGGCTATGATTATGTATTTGGGTGAGATTTATAGGGACGGCTGCCAGTAGTGGCCTATTCAATGATGCACAGAGGAAACAGCGGGATACTTCAGGGAGTATTCGCGTTTGGTTGAGGAATTGTAAAGTTTGTTGGAGGATTTGGAGCTACATATGAGGGGCTGTTGAGGTGGAGGTTTGGGCAAGGTGGCTGGAGAGGCTTTGCTCAGCCTGTGAAATGTCGATGGATACCCAGGTAAGAGTAGTATTAATGAGGACATATTTGCGGTGTATTTCAATGGTGCTTACAGGGTATTGGGACCAGCCACTATAGTATAGCTTGCCTTGGATTCCTGCTACCGGTCTTGCATCACAGGGACCTGCAATATTTATGCAAAATTGCTGGGAGCTGATGTAGAAGGTACCTTTATGAGCTGCCTCATTGTAAGCATCATGTATTCTGCATGACCAATAGGGGCATCCCCCATATATGTTGTTATAGTTGTTTTGGTTACAGTAATTTTTAGTTTGGGCATATGGAAAGCAGGCATATGGCCTCGGTCCCTTTTCAACTGATTTAGGATTTATGGGGATGGTTATAGGCTGGCTACAACATGCCAGAGGGCAGTCTCCTGTGTCAATTATATGAGTGGTTGATTTATCGTTTTGGTTAAAGGTCTCCCTGATTTTGAGCTTCCATACATAGGATGTGCCCTCAATGAGGGTCAGGAGAATGAGCAGCGCAAGTGATGTGGACCTGAGCGGGCCCCAGGGGGTGACAAGTGTAGGGGTTTTCATCTCATTTGTATAGTCTGACCCGTGATAGGTGATGCCAAGAGGAGTCGCCCAATAGTTTTACTGCCATAGGAGTGGTGAGAATCACTGTGTGGGGGCCAGTCCACAGCAGTTGGAGTGGTCTGGGCTGGAGCTGTTTAAGGAGTATTTCGTCTCCTAGCCAGAGACCATGGGGAGGATCAGCAGGATCAGTTTCCCCGGATTGTGGCAGGAATCGATCAGCGTGTTCCTGCAGCAGGTCCCTGATTAGGGAAAGATATGGTAAGTAAGAGCCCAAAGGAAGAAGCTGCACTGGCAAGTGGTGATTAAGTAGGAATGGGTGGCCATACATGAGCTCAAAAGGATTTAAGATAGTAGGTGCCTGTGGGGCAGCGTGTAGTCGGGCAAGGTCTAGAGGAAGGAGGTCGACCCAGGATTGCCGTAGTTCAATGGCTAACTTGGTTAGTTGTGTCTTGATAAGACCATTAGCTCTTTCTACTTTACCAGAGGATTAGGGTTGGTAAGGAACATGTAGTTTCCATTCTATTCCAACGAGGCCAACGAGGTTTGGTGGATCACCTGAGAAATAAAAGCTGGGCCATTATCAGATTGGATGGAGGTAGGTAGTCCAAAGCGGGGAATGATTTGTTTTAGGAGGATGTCAGCCACCACATCAGCTGTCTCCTGTGTAGTAGGGAAAGCCTCTAACCAGCCTGTTAAAGTGTCAATTAGAGTTAACAGGTATTGAAATTTTTTTGTGAGTGGGCATGTGTGTGAAATCGATTTTCCAGTCTTGCCCTGGAAGGTGGACCCTCAGTTGATGGGTTGGGAAAGTGGGGCGCATCCCTCCTTGAGAGTTTGTCATTTGGCAAGTGGGACAGGAGGAGCAGACCGACGTTATGAGCCAAATTAGGGATGGGTGATGGAATAAGGGCTGGAGGAACCGTGTGAGGGCCCTGGGTCCAATATGAAGTGATGAATATACTTGAGAGAGAATATTGGGGGCGTGTTTGGTAGGGAGAGCCACCTTGTTATCAAGGAAGATCCAGCCCTCCGGTGTAGTAGAGCTTCCCTGTGCAAGGAGGGTCTCATGTTCCCTGGAAGAATAGGCAGTTTGGAGAGAGGGGAGAGTAAAGAAAAGAATTGGTGCTGGAGGGTTTAAAGGAGAGGGCTCTTTGGTCAGTCATTGCGCGACAGCATCGGCCCAGTTATTTCTGCGGGTGACATTGGAGCTATCTGTTTGGTGCCCTTTGCAATGGATGATGGCCACCTGTGATGGTAATTGAAGTGCTTGAAGCAGGCATTGGATAAGTTCAGCATTAATTACAGGTGAGCCTTTGATGGTAAGAAACCCTCACTCTGTCCAGATGGCTGAGTGGCAGTGTGCAATTAGAAAAGCATATTTGGAGTCTGTGTAGATGTTGGCGGATTTATTTTTGGCTATGTGTAAGGCTCTAGTGAGAGCAATTAGTTCAGCCTTTTGGGATATGGTTCCCTCTGGGAGCCATACAGCCTCAAGTATTTTGGTGGAAGAAACTTTAGCGTATGAAGCCCTATGCTTTCTCTGTTGGTCTATTATTGAGCTGCCATCAACAAAGAGGGTGAGATCTGCCCGTGACAGTGGCATGTCTGAGAGGCCCTGGCATGGAGAGGCAAGCTCTTCCATGATTTTGGTGCAAAGGTGAGTGGGCTGTGGAGAGTGGTTTGATAGGGGAATGTGAGGGAGGAGAGTTGCAGGGTTGAGGCTAGGTGAGACAGAGAGTGTGAATTCCGAGTTTTCTAGGAAGAGCAAATGAAATTCCCGGAGGCGGGAAGGAGTGAGTAGGGAGAGAGATTTATGGGATAAGAGATCTTGTAGCCGGTGGGGTGACAGGACTTGGAGAGGCCTACCCAGACTAAGTTTAAGAGCTTCACGAGTTACAGTGGCAGCAGCAGCCAGCGCTCAGAGACAGGGAAGCCATCCGCAGGCGGTGGGGTCCATTTGTTTAGAGAGATAGGCTACTGGATTATAAGTTGGTCCTAGAGATTGGGTTAAGACTCCCACCACTATTCCTTGCTTCTCAACAGCGAAAAGGAGGAAGGGTTTGTTAGGATTTGGAAGAGCGAGAGGAGGTGAATGAAGTAAGGTGTCATGGAGAACTAAGAAAGTTTTGGCTGCAGCAGAGGGGTTGTCTAGGGATCCCACGGGCGCCACCTTGGCCGCTTCATAAAGAGGCTTCACTAGGAGGGAAAAGCTGGGGACCCAGTGTCGGAAGTCCCCCACAAAACCTAGGAAGGATAAAATTTGTTCAGCGTTTTCTGGAGGTTGGAGCTCTCAGAGGGCTTGCTGTCTGTCTACTGTTAGATGTCAGGATATAGGAGTGAGGCGGAGCCCCAGGTAGGTAACAGTGGAGGAGGACAGTTGAGCTTTGGTGGGGGAGATTCGATATCCTTTGTCAGCTAAAAAATTTAACAGGGTGGCTGTAGCCTTTGTGGAAATTTCTTCAGAAGGGCTGCAAATTAATAGGTCATCTACATATTGGAGAATAATACTGGGAGTTAGATTGCACTCCAAAGGTCCCTGGTTCAATCCCAGGTTTTGGCACCAAGATGAAAGATTTAAGAGGCAAAAGGGTGAGAAAGAAGGAAGGTAGACCAGGAAATTTAAAGTGAGCGTGTTTATTGCTGCGCTCCCAGGCAGGGCTCACTGAACCCAAGATAGAGAGAGGTGAGTCTGCCCCTGGGTTTTGGCATGGGCAGCTTTTAAGGGCAGGGGTCAGGTGATGTCCGGAAGGGGTGGTGCATTAAGCAAAAGGGAGTCAGGTGGCGTTTTTGCAAGCACTTTTATCGTAATGGTTCATCTCTTTGTTCCAGAAGCCATGATGGGAGGGGCGACACAGCTTTCACAGCTCGCAACACAGTCTCCACAGCTCAAGTTGCAGTGCCCTTCCCTGTTCCCCTGACCTAACAGCATTGGGGTAAGGGTTAGGTAAGTTTCTATTGTCTAGCTTTCAGAATTAGGGGGTTAAGTTAGGGGTGCTTCACTGGTAAAGTTAAAATTTTAGTGCTGCCTGAAGCATGCAGGGTTGTAACTGTCTTCTGCTGTGGGGTGGAGGTTGAGTAATGGGGGTTATTGTAAGAGGGCAGTTGCTGGAGCATGAAAAGGTGCAGGCTAGGGTGGGAGAGCTGTTTGAAATATTTGCCAGAGGTAGGCCATATCATGGGGGGAACAGGTCCTGTTCTCTAGGCCTAACCCCTTGGGTAAGTTTGATTATTATCTCCATTTGACTGACAAAGAAACTGAGGCACAGAAATGTTCAGTAGCTAGTAGGTGGCAGCTAGGAATTGGCTGAAACAGGACACTAAACTGTGCACTCCGAAGTTCATGTTCTTAAATGAGCCTCATACGGGTAAACATTCTTACTGTATAATCACAATCTAACAGTGTAACAAAACAGCCTTGGTTAGGAGGAGAGATTTACCATTCCAAACAACCTCAGACTAAGCAATAGGAAGGATGGCCATTTTCATTTCTGAAAGGTTTAAACCACAGGATCAGAAATCCAAAGACTATGAATGGCCTTTCAAAAGGAAGAAATATAAATAATAATACAAATAATAACTAAATAAAAATAATAAATAAATACATGTTAGAAAAAATTGGAGATGATGTAGTAGAAAGAGTCATAGTTTGGAACTGAGTTAACCCGTGACTTATTAGTAATATGGCCTCCAAAAGTCAACTCGAGAATATGGGCTTTAGTTTCCTCATCTCTAAAATGATAAGAATAATATCTACTCTGCAAAGTCATTTAAGGAGTCATTGATAATGCTTAGTCCATTTTAATGCTCATTATGTGTAAGCTGATATCATTAAAGAAGCTAGAGATACCAATTATTTCCTGAAACAATAATAATTTTTTCCACAAAAATGATGTTTCCATCTGCTAATGCTGCTGGAATGCAATGTATCAGAAATAGATGATAAAGGGGATTTATTAGGTTACAAATGTACAGTTCTAAGGCCATGAAAATATCTAAATTAAGGCATCAATAAGAAAATACCTTCACTCAAGAAAGGCCAATCACTTTCAGGGTTTCTTTAGCACATGGGAAGACACATGGCAATGTCTCCTGGCATTTTGCTCCAGAGTTTCACTGCTTTCAGCTCCTGGTTCCAGTAGTATATAATCCTTTCAAACTGACATGCATTCATTCTGTCACAATATCACAAAAGTCTTAAATGAGTCCAATAATACAATACCAAGACAAAACAGTATAAAATCTCATCGAAGTCAGTTACAAGTATGGCCTGTTCTAAGGTAAAAAATTCTCCTTTGAGTGTCTGTGAAACTCAGAACTCATCTGCTGCCAGTATACAAGGGAGGAACAGTCATAAGACAAATATTTCTATTTCCATAGGAAGAAACTGAAAGGAAAACAGAGGTTACCAGACCCAAACATTTCTGAAAACCAGCAGGGCAAATTCCATTAGATTTTAAGGTCTGAGAGTCATTTATAGAATGATGGTTTATCCTTGGGGCTTGAGAAAGTGACAGTCCCAAACTTTCGAAGGATTTACATAGTGGCCCTTCTCTGTCCAAACACTGGAGTGAGGGCTTTAACACATCCAAGCATTGGTGAGACCACCTGTTCTGGGCTCCACCCAGATCTGCACTCCTGGCCTGATATTTCTTGCCTCCAGAGCTTAGCTTCATGATTCTGCCTCTGAAGTCATTTTTCCTTCAGTCTGTCCCTTTTCTATCCCTTTTAGTGCGGGCTGGCAGTGGTTCCATTTATACATATCCCACAACACTCTTGTTGGTTTTCATGTAGTATGCAGGGATCACAACCATCAGACAATAGGGCTTTCCACAAATCCTTTCTCTATAACTCAATATCCAATTCTGGCTTTTTCTGAAATTGGTGACTATTCTCATGTTTGATTCAATCCTCGTGTGGGGTAATATTTTCTTGGGTCTCATTTTCCAAAAACTCAGAATTTTCTAAACCATCAATTTCTGGTTTCCTTGTATCCAAGAATTCAGTTCTCAGCTTGTACCTTTTGTATTAGTTACGGTTCTCTAGAGAAACAGAATCAGCAGGAGATATCTGTAAATATAAAATTTATATGTGTCTCATGTAACCATGGGGATGTAAGAGTCCAAGATCTATAGGGCAGACTGTGAGCTGGCAGCTCCAATGAAGGTCCTTAATGAACTCTCAGGAGAGGCTGGCTGGCTGAAGCAGAAAGAGTTATTGTCTTTTTGAATCTGTCTTAAAAGCCAGATTAGATGAAGCAGCACTCATTGCAGCCAACGTGGTCATGATTTAAGTCAATGACATGTCCTAATAGCAACAGAAAGGCCAATGTTTGCTCAACCAGACAACCGGACATCACCACCTGGCCAAGTTGACACATGAACCTGACCATGAAAGTCCACCCCTTGTCAACTTGGCAGCTATACACATCACCTTAAATCATATGTAATCTCTAAATAGAAAACAATAACAGACACATTTTTTTCCTCGCCTAACAATGCTCAACTCTCCTGTGTATAACTGGAAATGCATTAAATCTCTCCAGAATAGGTTGCAAGTCCTTGGATAATATTCACTCTTAAACTTGATATCTTATAACTTAAATACTATAGCATAAACAAAACAGCTTATGTCATATGATAAAGGGGATGAAATAAAGAGGAAAACAAAGATATGAATTGATTCATGTATCAAAGATACAAAGCAAGGAAGAAATATTCATACCATTTTTATAGTCCTCATTTCTATAACTGATCATGTGGTCATAGTTCATATTTATCACTACCTTCTTCCACTACCCATTTTATGTTCCCTTTACCCTCTGCAAGCACCTCAGCTGGCCATGGTTCTTTGCCTAGTGGGGTGACCCAAACTTTCATTCTTGATGTTTCAGAACTATTGGTAGTCCTGCCTGGATTGGTTGTTGCAGTTTTCCATTAATTTTAATCACAGGGCATGGTAGTACTAAGAGATGCCCTAGGGGATCTGAATTCCAGGAAAATTCTTCTTTACCTCCATTGTGCAGTTGCAGTTCTATTTCCCGCTGAAGGTCAGGGTTAGTCACCCCAGCCAGTAATGTAATCCCCTTCTTGGCTTGACCCAGGGACATGAGTAGCCCAAAGTGACCAGGTAGTAGTCTTAGATTCCAGTTCAATGGAATCATTGTTGTTTCTCTTGGTGTAAGCACTCCCCCTTTTAGAACTAAAACCTGTAGACCAGCAGAGCTCAGGGTCGCAGGGACAGGAAGCAAAAAATTTCCTAGTGGATCACTAGGGGTAATAATGAGTGGTGCCACTCCCATTTCCACCCCTTGGTTCCTGGACCCATGGATCCTGGCTATGGGAGAAACAGCACCATACAGGGATGCTGATTCAGAGCATGCATAACTTCCTGGAGAGCATTACCCCAGCCCTTCAAGGTATTGCCACCTAGTTGGCACATAATTGAATTCTCAAAAGGCCATTTCACCATTCTATCAATCCAGCTGCTTCTGGATGATGGGAAAATGGTAAGACTAGAGAATTCCATGAGCATGTGCCCATTCCTGCACTTCATTTGCTGTGAAGCGGGTTCCTTGATCAGAATCAATGCTGTGTGGAATACCATGATGATAGATAAGGTATTCTGTAAGTCCGTGGATGGTAGTTTTGGCAGAAACATTGCATTAAGAAAAAGCAAATCCATATCCAGAGTATGTATTTATTTCAGTTAGAACAAATCAATGCCCCTTCCATGATTGAAATGGTCCAATGTAATCACCCTGCCATCGTGTTGCCAGCTGATCACCTGAGTAATGGTGTCATATCAGGGGCTGAGTGTGAATCTCTGTTGCTGGCATATTGGGCACTTAGCAGTGGCTGTAGCCAGGTCAGCCTTGGTGCTTGAAAGTCCATGTTACTGGACCCATGCATAACCTCCATCCCTACCACCATGATCACTGTTTTCATGAGCCCGTTGGGCAATGACAGGAGTTTCTGGAGAAAGAGGCTGACTGGTATCCACAGAATGGGTCATCTTATCCACTTGATTGTTCCTCTGCTGAAGTCACCCTCTGATGTGCATTCACATGGGACACAGATATCTTCATGTTTTAGCCCACTCAGAAAGTTCTATCCACATATCCACTCTTCCCCAGACTTCTTTGTCACCACTCTTCCAATCATGCTCTTTCCAAATCCCTGACCATCCAGCCAAACCATTAGCAACAGCCCATGAGTCAGTATACAAATGCACCTCTGGCCTGTTCTCCTTCCAAGCAAAATGAACAACCAGGTGCACTGCTCAAAGTTCCACCCACTAGGAGGGTTTCCTCTCACCATTGTCCTTCATGGACATCCTAGAAAGGGGTTGTAGTGCTGCAACTATCCATTTTCGGGTGGTACCTGCATATTATGCAGAACCATCTGTAAACCAGGACCAAGTTTTCTCTTCCTCGGTTAACTCACTGTAAGGAGCTCCCCAAGAGACCATAGCTCTGGTCTGGGAAAGAGAAGATAATGTGGCATGAGTGTAGACCATGGGCATTTGGGCCACTTCCTCATGTAACTTACTTGCTCTGGTCCTATCTCTTATATACCATTCTCATTTTATGATGTAGTGCTGCAGGACACACCCAACTTTATGGTTTTGTGAGTAGACATAACCCAGCTCATGATAGGCAACTCAGGTCTCATGGCTTTTCCTACCATGATAGATAGCCCTCACTCCATGAGAGAGCCAATGTGGAGATTCTGCCAGTTGCTCATTATGTCTATTTCAATTATGTATTCTGGAACTGGGGAAATAACTTCAGAATGGGAAGCTGGCCCATGGTTAAACAGTCAGTCTCTACTAAGGCTCAGTAGCAGGCCAAAAGCTGTTTATCAAAAGGAGAGTGGTTATCTGCAGCAGATGATAAGGCTTGCTTCAAAATCTTAAGGGCTCGCATTGTGATTCCTTCTATAAGGGTCTGCCAAAGGCTCCAGACAGCGTCTCTATTTGCCACTGACACTTCCAGCACCATTGGATCTGCTGGATCATATTGTCCAAGTGGCAGAGCAGCTTTTACAGCAGCCTGGACCTGTCACAGGGCATCTTCTTGTTCAGGTCCCCACTCAAAATTAGCTACTTTTCTGGTTCCTCAATAAATAGGCCAGAGTAGCACACTCACATGAGGAATATGTTGTCGCCAAAAATCCAAAGAGACCAACTAAGTGTAGTGCCTCTTTCTTGCTCATAGGAGGGGCCAGATGTAGCAACTTATCCTTCACCTTAGAAGGGATACATTGACATGCCCCACATTACTGGACACCTAGAAATTTCATTGAGGTGGAAGGCCCTCGTAGTTTTGCTGGATTTATCTCCCATCCTCTGACATGCAAATGCCTTACCAATACATCTAGAGTAGCAGGTACTTCTGCTCACTAGGTCCAGTCAACATGGTAGCATCAGTATAATGGACCAGTCTTGTGGGAGGGAGAAACAATCAAGGTCCCCGTGGACAAGATTATGATATAGGACTAGAGAGTTGATATACCCCTGAGGTAGGACAGTGAAAGTATATTGCTGACCTTGCCAGCTGAAAGCAAACTGTTTCTGGTGGTCCTAACAGCTAATGAGAAAAGCATTTGTTAATTCAATAGCTGCATACCAGTACAAGGGATGTATTGATTTTCTCAAGCAAGATGCTACATCCAGAACAGCAGCTGCAATTGAAATCACCACCTAGTTGAGTTTACAGTCATTCACTGTTATCCTCCAAGACTCATCTGTTTTCTGCACAGGATAAATAGGACAGTTGAATGGGGATGTGAAATTACCGCCCCCCCCCATCCTTCAAGTCCTTAAGACTTGGCACTAATTTCTGCAATCCCTCCAGGAATATGGTATTGCTTCTGATTTACTATTTTACTAGGTAGGGACAGTTTTAGTGGCTTCCATTGGCTTTTCCTACCATGATAGCCCTCACTCCATGAGAGAGCCAATGTGGAGATTCTGCCAGTTGCTCATTATGTCTATTTCAATTATGTATCATGGAACTGGGTAAATAACCTCAGAATGGGACAGAGGACCCACTAGACCCACTGTGAGATGGATCTGAGCTAAAACTACATCTATCACCTGACCTCCATAAGCCCCCACTCTGACTTGTGGATCAGAGTGATGTTTTGGGTCCCCTGGAATTAATGTCCCTTCTGTACCAGTGTCTAATAATCCCCCCAAAATCTGATCATTTCCTTTTCCCCAGTGCACAGGTACCCTGGTAAAAGGCTGTAGGTCTCCTTGGGGAAGGCTGGAGGAAGATTAACAATGTAAATTTGTGGCAGTGCATCAGGGTCCTCCTCTAAAGGGACCTGGCCTTCTCCTCATTCAAGGGGCTCTGGGTCTGTAAACTCTTTCAAGTCTGGATACTGATTAAAGGTCCATGACATCTGTTTTTGTAATTCAAGATAGACTTCTGTTCACTTGACCTAAAACTCGTTTGCTTATACAGCTCAAACAAAAATTTAGTAGACTGCCCATCTATTATTCTTCTAGGTACCCCATGACCTACTAGCCAATGCCACAAGTCTCTGCAAATCAGATTATTTTGACTTCTGTCTTGAGTCTGCTGTCTATTATGATAGCCATGCCCACCTTGTCTTTGGTGATTAAATGTTGCCACCTGACTTATGCCAACTCAGGATCCAATTATCCCCATTGTGTTTAAGGATTCCAGCTTAATGACAGCAGTTCCCATGATAATATCTGACCTACAGAGAAGGGCAACTACAAAGCTCTTCAGGGATGATGGAGTTAGTCTCACATATTTATTTCTCACAGTTCCGGTAAAAGATGTGTCCTCTGGACATTCCTGGAGTGTATGAGCAGGCTTTCCATGATAAATCCACTCTAACATTCCAGTCTCTTTAAGCCATTGGATTCCCTCATCTACATTGTACCAGGGCAGTTCTGGGATTTCAGCCTCAGGTAATGTCGGTCACTTTTTGATCCATGTTTCAGCCAAGCATCCAAGCAGACTCTTAATGTCTTTTCTAACCCCTCAACCTGTAACATTGAATGCATAATCTCTGCTTAGTGGGCCCATATCAATAAATTCAGCCTGATCCAGCTTTATATTCCTTCCACCACTATCCCACACCCTTAAAATCCATTTCCACACACAATCCCCTGATTTCTGTCTATATAAATTGGAAAACTCACACAGTTCTTTTGGAGTATAGCCTATCTCCTCATGGGTGACACTTTGTACCTCACCTTTTGGGACTTGTTGGGACTTCAGTCTAGTTGGAGGTCTGGAAGAAAAGAGGGGTGGTGGGGGTGGGTCATGAAAAGAACTAGAAGTATATTCTGAACCAATTACATCAGGGCATTCATTTGCAGTTTCATCTGGTGAAACAGGATTAATCACTCCAGACAGAAGAGCAAGAGCTATTTCTCCATGGGGGGTTATTATGTGATTCACAGGCACTGAAGGATTGATCCTTCAGTACAGTCTATTACAGGATTATCTAGAAAAGACCCAGCACAATCTAGGGTTTCAATGTCTCCACAGCCATCATTATCAACCCATATGTCACCATCCCATTTTTCAGGGTCCCACTCCTTTCCAATCAATACATTCATTTTAACGATAGACAGCATGCAAGGTTGAGATCTCAGTTTATGTTGTAAAGTTGCTACTCTAACAATGAGACTCTGAGTCTGATTTTCAGAGATCTTAAGTCTGCAGCTATAGGAAATGAGATTTTTCCTTCAGGGCACTCATAGAAACTGTTACATCTGCCAGTGTAAGTGTAAGCTTCTCATTTGAAGCCTTTAGCTCATCCCTTTCCCTCATCAATGTATCCAGCATATCTAACAACAACCCGCCAAAATCTCTATACCTCTTAATTCCAAAAAACTCTTTATTATTAAAACATTATCACCCAGAGCCTGTCAAATAAGTGTACAATTAGCAGAATCAAATAGTGATATTTGACTATCTCTTTTGCCAGCTCACCCCATGGACAGGCAGTGTTATCCTGATTATGGGAAACAGTCATTAGTGCCTTTGAGTCTAGTCAGAATGGAAAACCAGTTGTAAAAACCCACTTTTAAGAATTTGTTTCTTAGGAACCACCCCATTCTCAGTACCTAGTTGTATTAGCTAGGATTCTCTAGAGAAACAGAAACAGCAGGAGATGCCTGTAAATATAAAATTTATAAAAGTGTCTCATGTAACCATGGGGATGTAAGAGTCCAAGATCTGTAGGGCAGGCTGTGAGGTGGCAGCTCCAATGAAGGTCCTCAGTGAACTCTCAGGAGAGGCTGGCTGAAGCAGAAGGAGTGATAATCTCTTCTGAATCCTGCTTAAAAGCCTTCCAATGATTAGATTAAGCATCATTCATTGCAGAAGACACTCCCCATAGCTGATTGCAAATACTGTTAAAATCAAAGGCTTGGGCTATTTTCTTGGGAGTCCTCATTCGTTGAGAGGGTACCCAGGGTCTCCCAGTTAGGAAAATTTAATAGTTACATGTATATATTTTTTTCAGTCAGACCCTCAAGGGACTGTACCAATACTTTTTTTTTTTTAAATGAGCAGGCACCGGAAAATGAACCTGGGTCTCTGGCATGGCAGGTGAAAACCCTGCCACTGAGCCACCACGGCCCATCCTCTGCCAATACTTTTTAGTTACCAGCCCACCATAGTCTTGAATGTATCCAGGTATTACATTAGGCTATACAGAATTACAAGGCCTCTTTCCCATTCTGAAATCCAGGAGTTTGGGTTGTTTATATGAGCTATTCCAGACAGGTTGATTTAGATTACGTGCTATAGAAAATTTAGGTTCTAGACATAATAAACTTCTCTGTCTTTGGTCTCATAAAGTAGGTGAAGGTCTAGAGTACATATACTAACATCTTTTTACCCTGTATTCTGATTTATCTTATTCCCAGCCTGATTGGCTTCATTTTTAACTCTAATTGAGGCCTGATCTCTTTCTTGGTTACTTTAACTGTTAGTATATAGCTATGCTAACATCCAGGAATGCTGCAATCCATTTCTGGGTCTTAGGTGTCACAAAGTTACTCAAAATTTCATGGAAATACCAGCTGATACACATGTAGCTTAGAGTCTCAGAATCTAGAGGTACACCTATAATTTCAGGCTACATGTGGCTGCTATAAGGGCTTACAATTTAGGCTCCAGTTTTCTTATATATATTTGATGAAAGAGACCTTAGCCTATTTGTTCTTTTGTTTCTGGCTTATTTCTCACAACACATTGACCCTGTTCTAGTTTGCTAGCTGCTGGAATGCAACACACCAGAGACGGATTGGCTTTCAATTAAAGGGGGATTTATTTAGTTGACGTATAATCCTTCAGAGGAAAGACAGCTAACTTTCAACTAAGGTTCTTTCTTACATGGGAAGGCACAGGGCATCTCTGCTGGCCTTCTCTCCAGGCCTCTGGGTTCCAACAACTTTCCCCGGGGTGATTCCTTTCTGCATCTCCAAAGGCCTGGGCTGGGCTGAGCTGCGAGTGCTGAGATGAGGTATGCTGAGCTGCTTGGGCTGTGCTACATTGAGTCTCTCATTTAAGCACCAACCAATTAAATCAAACATCATTCATTGCAGCAGGCATGCCTCCTAGCTGACTGCAGATGTAATCAACAACAGATGAGGTTCACATGCATTGGCTCATGTGCACAGCAAGCGATCTAGACACCTTCACCTGGCCAATTTGACACCTGAACCTAACTACCATACCTTCCCAACCCCATTCTTGATCTTCTTTATGGCATTTGCTATCCCACTTATTTTATTAAGTAGAGTTGTATGAATACCCTTGAATAGCTGTTCCAACATCTGTGTCTCCTCAGGTGTTTTAATTTGGTCATTAGACAGGGCTATATCTGTCTGTATTATGATATGCTTAATGATCTTCTGCTGTCTTCATCACATGTAGCTATCTTGATAGATTTACTTTGGGAGTTTATTTCTTTCAGTAGTCTAAGGCCTTGTGTTTGTGGGATGGTTGTAGAGCAGGGAGCTGGGCATGGGGTGGAGAACTCAGTACGGTGATTTGTTTCATGGGTGCATGTTGGGGATGTTACACTAATGCTTGTGAATGTGGGTGCCCAGTGGCCAGGGAAGATGTAGCTGTGTGGGTGCATTGGTCTGGGGGACATAACCCTGGGGTGCACTGGTCTAAGGAAAGGCATGCGCCCTTTGTGTGCATGTGTAGAGTTGTGGCAACAGGTCAGCATTACGCCTTCATGGATTGGGGGCAGATGTGACCCGACTATGCAGGTCAGCACTTTCTCAGAGCTGGGAAGTGAGACTGAGGGCTGTGCGCATGTACGGTTCTAGGATGGCTGTAATATGCAGTTCCCAGAGCTGAGTGATGTGATTGGCATCCCATGAGCATGTGTGGACCCGGGAGTGTCCTTCAAGGATGTGCTGAGCTCAGGGAGGATGGGGTGAGGCTGTGCGGTACTATGGGTGGGGGTGTGTGGAGGGGGTGGGAGGGAGGGGGTGGGCAGGGGTAGCCTAGGTATGGAGGTTAGTGCCCTCAACCTTTATGCACTAGTAACAGCCTTCAGGGAAGAGGGAGGTAAAGGTAGTGCTAGGAGGGTTGCAGGAGAGGTGGTTTGGGCTGCACTTGGGATAGGGTTGTGTTGTAGTTATGTGCACTGGGGTCTGGTGGGGTGGGGGCACCTGAAGCATGGGGAGGGGTTTCAGGTGCGTGGCATGTGGGGTGAGTTGCCAGTCATGGGGCTGTGCTGGTGAGGGTAGTGTGCCCAAGAAACGTGGTCTGGCTTACTTCCTAATCTTTTACCCATCTATGCACTCCCACGGGCTCCACTGCTCCTTGCCTCCATGCCTCCATGCCAGGCTCCAGCCCCCTGCCTCTCAGTTCCTTGGCCTCTGCAACAAGGGCTGCCACATGTTGGGTAGAAGGCTCTCCCAGGTCAGGTACACTTCCGAATTGCTGCATTAATCACCCTCCTCCTTCTCTAACTTTTCTGTGGAGCAGAGCTAATCTCAAGCTGCTCTAGTCGACCATCTTCCCAGAAGTCTCCCTTCTTTAGTTTTGCCAATATTTGCATCAGGTACTTTGGAGTTCCTTGATTGGGACCATAAACACTTATGATTGCTATTTCATCTTGGTGAATTATCCATTTTATTAATATGTAGCGTCCTTCTTTCTCTTTTATGACATCTTTACATTTAAAGTGTATTTTATCTGGGAGGTTCATAGGTGGTTCAGTGGTAGAAGGCTTGCCTTCTATGTGGAAGACCTGGCTTCAATTCCTGGACCATGCACCCCAAAACAAATTAAAATGAATAAATAAATAACATCTATTTCATCTGGTATTAGTATAGCTACTCCTACTTTCTTTTGAATACTGCTTGCATAGAACATCTTTTTTTCCATCCTTTCACTTTCAACCTATTTGTCTCCTTGGTCTAAGATATGTCTCCTATAAACAGCATATGGGTGGATTATATTTTTAAATCCATTCTGTCAATTTGTATCTTTTAATTGGTGAGTTTAGTCAATTAATGTTCAGATGTGTTACTGTAAAAGCAGATCTTGAATCTACCATCTTATCCTTTAGTTTTTGTTTGTCAGAGCTATATATTCTTTTCATGCTCTCTCTTTATCCTTTAAATTACCCTTATTGTTACTGTTCAACTCTGTGCTCTCCTCTAGACCTCCCTTTCCTGTTTTTTTTTTCCCCCAGCTGACAGAATTTCTTTTAGTATTTCTTGTAGTGCCAGTCTCTTGTTGGATAGTTATTTCAGTCTTTGCCTTTGAAGAATTTAATTTCTCCCTCACTTTTGAAGGACAACTGGGCTACATAGAGAATTTGTGGTTGGAAGCCTTTCTCATTCAGGATCTTAAATATAACATACCACTACCTTCCTGCTTCCATGATGCCTGATGAGCAGTCTGAACTCAGTCTCATGTGTTTTCCCTTATATGTAGTAGTTTGCTTTTCTCATGCTGCTTTCAGAACTTTCTGCTTCTCTTCAACATTTGATGGTTTTATTAGTATGTGTCTTGGAGTAGGCCTATTTGGATTTATTCTATTTGGGTTTGTTGGGCCTCTTTGACTTGCATATTTATGTCTTTTATAAGGGTTGGGAAAATTTTCCCATTTGTATCTTCAACTATCCTTCCTAGCCCTTACTCTTCTCATCATTTTGGGACACCAATGACTCTTATATTTGTGTGCTTCTTCTTGTCCACTTGCCTAAGATCTAGCTCCATTTTACCCCGTCTTTCTTAATATTTGTTCTTTTGTGCACTCTAGTTCAAGTGAGCTGTCTTCTTCTTTTGCTCACTTATTCTTCTTTTGCTTCTTTGAATCTGCCATGATGTGTCTCTAGTATATCTCAAATTTGGTCTCTTTTATCTTTCATCTCTGTGAGATCTGCTACTTTTCTATTTAATCCTTCAAATTCTTCTAAAATCTTCCTGATATCCTTTATTTCTTTATAAATATCCTTGGGTAGTTGTTCCATATTCTGTGTCCTCTCCGGTGTTTTGATTTTTTTGTTTGGCTTGTCCATTTCTGCTTGGATCTACATGTGCTTTGTGATTTTTTGTTATATTCAGGGCATTTGATTATCTTAATAAAGTTATTTCACAAGTTGGTTTCTTTCACTCATCTAAAGTTTTGTATTTGTTCAGCTTTACATTGAAGTTCCCTTTTGCACTTGGTTTGTTGTAATTCCTCACCAAACCAAGTCCCAGATCTCATGTAGGGGATGTTATTCTACTTGAGGATCTATTAACAGCTAGGCAGGGGTGCATGGATATTTCAGTGGCAGATTGCCCACCTGCCATGTGGGAGACCCAGGCTCAACTCCAACCCATGCAACCAAAAATAAATAAATAAATAAATATTAAAAACACAACTCAGCAACTCTGAAGTCAGAAGGAGACACCCCAATGTGTATTGAGAATGCATTCACACTGGTGCCCACAGAAGAGAGAAAAAAAAGAAAAATATATAAAATATAAAATAAAAATAAATAAAAGGAAAATATGAATACATAAATATATAAACAATAATGATAATAAGAATAAAATATAGAAAAAATAAAAAGAAAACTAGGCAGAGATGGAGTTTGCCAGACTGCACTCTGGAGGCACCTCCTTCCCTCAGACCCACACCTCCCTGACTGCAGCAGCCAGGTGGGAAGATGGACTGTTTGGTGGGGGGCTACTTCTGTTACATGGCTGTGGTGCAGCTGGTCCCAGCACATGGGACAGGGAAGCTGATCACAGTGCCCTGTAGAGCACCTGATCACAGTGTGTGGTACACAGCAGATCTGCTGTTCACTGTACCTTATGTGACAGCTATTCACAGAACCTAGTTGGATGACTGATCACAGTGCCCAGGAATGCAGCTTTTCACAGTGGAAGTCTAGGCGTGCATCTGGGCTCCCCATGGATGCTGCTGGCTGTGAGCTATGTGGGGAAGTTTCCCCAGTCAGCAGCTGGGGCAGGCTGGAGTGGAGGGAAAGCCTGCTTCATGGGATCTGAACCTCCCCATGTGTCATCACAGACACACCCTGATCTCCCTGCCTGGATCTCTCTGCCTCTCTTTTCCCTATGAAAATTCAACACCTCCTTCAATCACTCACTGCCCTAGGACTGCAGTCCTGGTCATTTTGTCCTGGTCCCCTATCTTGTTCTATGGGGCAAGGTGAATCTTGCCTACCCTACTCTGCCTTCTACCTGGAAATCTCTAAATTTTGCACCCATAAAGATTTTTTTTGCCTTCTTCCTAATTCTGAACTTGAGTAAATATATAAAGGAAAGAGGTAAATTTATGTCAAATCCATATTTAGCATTATACTATGCAGAGAGGGGAATGAAAGAGTTACACAGTCAAGATATGCTGGGTGCAATTGGAAAACAACACAAGATGACATATTGAAAACAGCTGGAAAATGTGCACAGAATAAAATGCAATAGGAGTTAACTTTTGGTAAAGTTCACAGTGTGTTGGGAAAGTCAATTAATTTTTCCTATATGAAGCAAACATTGGTAGATAAGATTTGAAATGGTGATGATCCAGAGGTGGTTTAGCATGAGCCAAGATAAAAGGACAGGGATCAGCAGAAAGGTCAAGTGACTACTTTGCTGACCCCAAACATCACCTTTTGGGGAAAATGTGATCAGTATGAAATAGAGGTCATAGCAGAAAAACTTTCCACTTTACATAATCTTTGAATGTCTGATAGGCATCTGAAAATTAACATATCCTCATGATTTCCATTCTCTGCAACACACCACTCCTAATTTTCTCCATCTCAGTAATTGGCACCACAATTCACTTATTTTTTAAGCCAAAAGTCTATGCTAGGAGTAATCCGTCACCATTCCATCCATCCTATGAGCAAGAGCAACTGGATTTACCTTTAAAGCATACACCTAATCTATCCACTTTTCTCTGTCTCCAGGTCATATCCTATAACACTCATCTGGACTACTGCAAAACCCTCCTTATCTGTATTCTGCTTTCATTCCTAACTTTCCAAGCTGTTACCATGGGTTGCTCCTCACCAATGGGTTAGTACAGTGGGGATATTAAGGCAGACCCATTTCTAGGAAAGTGTGATGCCTTTGTAAATTGATAGATTAGTCAAGATTCTCTAGGGGCACAGAACCAACAGAAGATATACATATCTATGTATATGAGATTTTATAAAGGTGTCTCACACAACTGTGGGGATGCATGAGTCCAAATTGTGTAGGACAGGCTGCAAGCTGGCAATTCTGATGAAGATTTTTTGTTGTTGTTGTTGTATCATTTCTTTTTATTTCTTGCTATTAATTTTTTTAACATATGATCATTCCATTCTACATATATAATCAGTAATTCACAATATCATCACATAGTTGCATGTTCATCATCATGATCATTTCCTAGAATATTTGCATTAATTCAGAAAAAGAAATAAAAAGACAACAGAAAAAAATTCATACATACCATACCCCTTACCCCTACTTTTCATTGATCAATAGCATTTCAATCTACTAGATTTATTTTAATATTTGTCCCCCTATTATTTATTTATTTTTAATTCATATCTTTTACTAATCTGTCCATAAGGTAGATAAAATCAGCACGAGACACAAGGTTTTCACAATCACACTGTCACACTGCAAAAGTTATATCATTATACAATCATCTTCAAGAAACATGGCTACTGGAACACAGCTCTACATTTTCAGGCAGTTCCCTCCAGCCTCTTCATTACATCTTGACTAACAAGGTTATATCTATTTAATGTGTAAGAATAACCTCCAGGATAACCTCTTGATTCTGTTTGGAATCTCTCAGCCATTGACACTTTATTGTGTCTCATTTTGCTCTTCCCCCTCTTGATCGAGGTTTTCTCAATCCCTTGATGCTGAGTCCCAGCTCATTCTAGGATTTCTGTCCCATGTTGCCAGGAAGGTCCACTCCCTGGGTGTCATGTCCCACATAGACAGAGGGAGGGTGTTGAGTTTGCTTGTTGTGTTGGCTGGAGAGAGAGACCACATCTGAGCAACAAAAGAGGTTCTCTTCAGGGTGACTCTTAGGCCTAATTTTAAGTAGGGTTGGCCTATCCTTTGTGGGGTTAAGTTTCACATGAACAAACCCCAAGATTGAGGTCTTAGCCTATTGCTTTGGTTGTTCCCACTGCTTGTGAGAATCTGATGAAGATTTTTCATGAATTTCCCAGGAGAGGCTGACTGGCTGAAGTAGAGATGAACATTTTCCCTTCTGACTGCTGAAATCATCACTTCTCCTTTTAAAGCCTTCAACTGATTTGATTAAATGTTTCTCATTGCTTAAGACACTGTTATTAGTCAAATGTAGATGTAATCAGTCACAGATGCAATCAACTTACTGATGATTTAAGTCCACAAAGTGTCTTCACAGTAACAATTACACCAGTGTTTGCTTGACCAGACAACTGGGCACCATTACCTGGCCAACTTGACACAAAACCTAAACTTCACAATTGACTTTGGCCCAATGGCTTTGGCTAACAACCCTTAGACTGTTTGAGAGTTTAAAATGCTTTCAACCAGTCTCCTCTCCTTCTCCTTCCCTGGGAAGTCACATTTGCACCACAGTCTAATAGCTTTCTCAGCCTTGCCCTGCTCTCTCCCTATATCTCAGCAAACAGTTATTACCTCAAATAAAATCCTTGCTCATCTCATCCAATTTTGCATTCTTCTTCTCAGTGGTCAAGATCTAACATACATTCCTTCTACATTTATCAGCTTGAATATTTCTATAATTTATCCTTTTCACCAAACTGAAACCCTTTACTCATTTTGCATTAACT